>SJYV01025744.1:682907-721766 GCA_006410875.1 Neotragus pygmaeus | reverse complement strand
CCAAAAAAAAAAAAAAAAAAAAAAAAAAAAAAAACAAATGTAGAAGCTATAAGATAAAAATTCTCTCAACTGCCTAACACCAAATTTGCAAAAATAGCTATAATCCCATCCATCTTGTACTTATGCTCAGCTGAAGGCAACATGCCTCCTGTCACCTGAGACTAAAGTTAATTTTGCAATCTGTGCTTTGGAGTTGTGTCAGAGTCTGCTAATTATGCCCCAATATGTATTTCACCCTTCTTGTGAACCAACATAATTGAAAAATTGTATCTGCACTTGTGACTGTTCAGAATCAATATTATAATTCTCATATAACTTCAGTTAAGTGTGGCCACGGGATGAAAGCAAAGAATGTATATGACTTCTGAGAACTATACTTAAAAGAAGTGGGTATAACCTCTTCCCTCCTTCGTACTGCTGTATGGAAGGTACATGTAAAGTCCAGAGAAGCAATGTCCAATAGAAGTATAATGCAAGCCATGAATGCAAGCTATGAAAGTAACTTTAAATCTCCTATTAGCCATATTTTTAAAAAAAACAGAAATAAATGAAATGGCTCAATAATACATCTCAGAAAATCCAGTGTCCAAATTCTAAATTCAATATATAATTTATTTAAAAGTTATTAATGAGGTATTTTACATTGTTTATGGTGTGTATTTAATAGCTGCTACACACTCAGTTTGGACTAGTCATATTTCGGTGCTCAAAAACCGTGTGTGGCTAGCATAGGCATAGAGGTCCACTTCGAGGATTTCAGCCATGCGCAATGAAGCAACAATATGGAAAGACAGTCAATTCCTCACAAAACAGCATCACATCAGTGCCATATTGCTTCCCTAGCTCTCTGGATGACAAAAAAATAAACTTTCATCTTAAAATTACCCCTTTTTGTCATTTGCAGCTGAACCACATCCCCTTCTGTTTCATCAAGAATGCCTGTCCTTGCACCACTACACATTCTACTGCTACAGTTTATTTGATCCAGCAGAGTGAAGTAAAGGCAACCGAGCCAAGGGACTGGAGAAGGAAATGGCAACCCACTCTAGTGTTCTTGCCTGGAGAATCCCAGGGACGGGGGAGCCGGGTGGGCTGCCGTCTATGGAGTCACACACAGTCGGACACGACTGAAGCGACTTAGCAGCAGCAGCAGCAGCCAAGGGATGGTGAGAGCACGGACTCCGGGGCCAGGCTGCTGTCAGTTTCATTCCAGCTCCACAACTTACTAGCTTATAGCCTTAGACAAGATACTTGACCTCTGTGCCTCAGTTTCCTCATCTTTAAAATGTGACTGCTAAGTCACTTCAGTCGTGTCTGACTCTGTGCAACCCCATAGACAGCAGCCCACCAGACTCCCCCATCTCTGGGATGCTCCAGGCAAGAACACTGGAGTGGGTTGCCATTTCCTTCTCCAATGCATGAAAGTGAAAAGTGAAAGTGAAGTCGCTCAGTCGTGTCTGACTCTTAGCGACTCCATGGACTGCAGTCCACCAGGCTCCTCCGTCCATGGGATTTCCCAGGAAAGAGTACTGGAGTGGGGTGCCATTGCCTTCTCCGAAAAATGTGACTAGTAATAGCAATAGGCTCATTGGGTTGTTATGAGGATGAGAAAAGGTTAATACATATAAGCTACTGCAAATAGTGCCTGGTACCATAAATGCTAAAATGTTTGTTATATATGTAAGTTATATAAATGTTAGTTACACAAATTGTTAGATATATTTACTAGTTATATAACTCTTCATACACAAATCCTCCTAATGACACTTAAGTATTCAAGATCCTTTTATCTTAAAGAAAATTAACAGTAACAAATCCCTCAACTGCTTGTCAGTTACTCTTTTGTGGCTGTTAAAAGTCGTCTGTAGCCACATCTCCACTTACTTCAGTGTCTCAATCCACTGCAGTCTGGCTTCCATTTCCACTTCTCTGGAGCCACTCTCATCTCTCTTGCATTAGGCAGCTACCTATTCCCCATTCTGAAATACTCTCTTCTCTCAGTTCACTGGGGTTTTTCTGTTCTGTCTTTGGCCCTCTTTTCCTGTCACCATTGTGGGCTCTCATTCTTAGCCTCCTATCACCTCAATTTCCATCTTGGGCTTTTTGCTCTCATTCTCTACATGCTCCCTGGATTATCTCACCATCCCCACAGTGCTCACAGTATCTCAAAACCTTTTAGCTTTCCTGTGCTCCACACTTGTTTTAACATTTCTATTTGGACTGCATCATCTTAACCTCCAAATCTTTTCTCCCTTCTGATATTCTAATCTCAGCAAATGGCATGGACATCTATCCAACTGCCTGAGCCTAGAATATAGGCATCATTTTAAATTCCTCTCTCTCCCTCAGTCCCACCAAACCGGTTATCAATTTATTCCCAACACTTATTCAAGTCCTCGTAATTTTATACTTGATTCAAGTCCTCGTAATTTTATACTTGAATTAAGAGTCTCCTATATTTACTGTCCCTCAACCTACAGTCCAAATTTTTTTTTATTCATTTTCCATGCTAGATTTCACATGTATGATTGTTGACTTCCTTGCTAAAACCAACCAACCAACCAACAAAAAAACAAAACAAAAACGTATTTCCTCACATCTCATGAAGAAATCTAAGCTCTCTAAGGCATTTTTCAAAACTCTGTGTCATCTGGTTTTTGCTTACTTCTTTAGTTGCATACTTGCCATTCCCCATCTCCAGCCTCCTCAGATTTCTGTGTTTTAGACTCACTGAATTTATTTCAGTTCCTTGGCATCACTGACTCAATGGACATGGGTTTGGATAGACTCCGGCAGTTGGTGATGGATAGGGAGGCCTGGCATGCTGCGGCTCATGGGATCACAAAGAGTCGGACGGACACGACTGAGCGACTGAACTGAACTGAACTGAACTGAACATTCTGTCTCGCATCCTTTGGTCTCTAGTAGGCACTACTGGTTTCCTACCCAGTATTCCTTTGTCCTTCCCTCTACTGAGTAGCAGCTTGATTTCTGGGTGCTACTGACCTTGCTTAGATCCTGAAGAACATTTTGAATGGTCAGACCATGCAATACGACCCCATCTCCCATGTCTGTCACTGGTTCAGATATAAGCACATGACTAAGTTGATCAATCATAATAAATTCCCAGATTTTTTGTTCGATAATTAGACATATGGGAAGCTTTCTTTTCCAATTTGGTGTGAGGCCTACACTGATACAGTAGTCATTTTAATATCATGAGGAAATCCATAATCAGCACAAAAATCAAAACAGAGCCAACAAATGAGAAGGAAATCAAATTAGAGTCCTGATAAAGTTCATCTGAAACCTTCCCTACGTCTGAAATTTAACTTACATGTGCTAATAAACTCCCACTTTTGTTAGCCTATCTGAGTTGGGTTACCTACAAAAATGGTCCTGACTGAAAAGGGAAGTTTTGCTTGTTGGTTACTCTACCTAAAATATGTTTCTCTCATTTCTTCACCTAGTTAACTCCTATTCATTCCAATCTAGTCTCAATGTAGACAGTACCATCTGCATAAAATTTTCCCAGACTGGTATAGGGGCCCCTTCTATGTACCTTTACAGTACCTTGAATCACCCTGATCTCAACAATTCAAAATTGCTTGTTTCTTCCTGTCCTTTATAAGATTAAAAGCTCTGTGAGTCTAGATACCATCCTTTAATGTTCATAATTGTTTTCCTGGATTTTAATATACACCCAGAACATAGTAGATGCTTCATAAATGTCTGTTGAATTAATTAAAGCTAACATTTAAGCCTGGCGTTCTGCAGTCCGTGGGGTCACAAAGCGTCAGACACAACTGAGCGACTGAACAACAGCAACAACATTTATAGAGTAGTTTTTCATGTTAGTCATTGTGTTAAGATCTTCACATATTTTATATTATTTAGTGACTGCATGAGCATGTACAGTTATATTAACTCTTATTATTCATTATTTTATAGCTGAAGAAATTGAGGATTAAAGGAGTGAAACAGCTTGACATTCACATACTTAGCCAATGTTATAGCCAAGTGGTTTGTCTCTATGGTGTATGCTCTTGGTCAGTATATTACACTGTCCCCATAGGAATGAAAATAAGTAAGAATCATATTTAGAACTCTGATCATCTTACTCTCTTCATTGTTTTTTCAGCACGCCACTGCTTAAAAACTAAGACTCTCCCCAAATTCCCTATGCCACATAAAAACCAAGAAGCGAAGTGATCAAAGTTTCAGCTTAATGAGGAATGAAGGAAAAAACAAAATTGTGATTTGATGCTTTAGTTTCAGTGAAATATTCCAGCTAGTCCTTCGATGAGCTTGTGTGTAATCTCAGTGTTTGTAACGCTCCGTATTAGTATACTTCCTTCATATTTCTCTACCCAAAGAAAATTTAGAACTCCAAATAAGTTGTTTTGAGAAGGAAATTTTTCACAACTGTGAAATTTCAGAACACTGAACTGATACGTCCAGCTACAAAGCTGAGAATACGAGATGGACAGCATTATGGCTGCATAACATTCCTGACATAACTCAATGTTTATTTGTATTTAGAAACTAATGCCCATGAATATTCTCATAGGACTTAAAATTCCCCTTTCATTTTTTCCCCCTAGTTGGCAATTCTTAATATCCATTATTCAACTACAATGTGTAAAGTAGGATGTATTTTGCTTGCAGGAAAAAGAAAAAGAATGGTTCACAACTTCACTCAGTTTCTCTAGCTAGCATGATTAATACTTGTTTTAGGGTAATATATTTGAGTACTCACAGCATGCTAGATAGACTTTGAAGAAGCAATGCTTTGAACAAGATCCTTGCTTATTTAATATGTATAGTTTCAAATTCAGTCTGGAATTTTTAGGCCATTATTTGAATCATTATTCCAGGTTTGAATATATACTTTTAGCTGATTTAGACTTAAAATATGTAAAATTAAGAGGTTTTTTTTTTAGTTATATAAAGTAATACATGTTCGCTAGAAAATGAACATGTAGAAAAATTAGAAAAGCATGCAATAAATATAAAATAAAAATAACCTATGACCCCAACACTCTAAGATGATAGTCACTTTAATTATATTGTGGATGTCCTTCCAGACTTCTCTTATGCAGAAATACAACCACACAGTTTTTGTTAAAACAAATATGGAATTTTAGTCTATATATTGTTTGGTAAACTGCTTGCTTTATTCAGCAATAAAATTGGTGTAGCATTAACTTGGGATATAATGATAAATTTAGTCAATGAACTCTGGTAAACAGATTAAGAACTGACTTTATCTGGCCTTAATATAGGATCAGTAGCAACATGATGAATATCACATTTGCTTCCTACCAATTTGTCAGAATTTTGACTCTAACCAATTAGAAAAACTTACTCAAGCTCTCTAAGCAAAGCAGAGAGAATATTTTGGATAATTATCAGGAAGGTTTATAGTTTTGGAAAGCTAAATGTCTAATTGAAGAAATGTATAATTTAAAAAAGAATTGAAGCCTGAGGGCTTATATTATCTCAATTACATAATTACACCAATCAAAAGCACCAGATTCATTCAATAAGCCACCTAACTCTACACAAAGCCTAACTACAAGTCATTAAAGAATCATAGAAAATATTGGAGACAAGAGCTTCAGTTTTAACATATGCAAATAACTAACAGGCTGAATATTCACATTTCATTCACATGATCTGCATGGGGAAGACACAGACCTACTACGTTCAGTAAAAAATATACATATAATAAACCTTCTATATTATAGGCAGTGATTCACATCATGTTTCAAAGGATTTTAAAAATAGTCGGTGTGTGAAGGACATTTGGAGATTTAAGCTTTCCCTGCTGCATGGTTCACTGCTAATATATCTGGGATATATCTATATTGGCACAAACATAACCAGTGAAATAATGCTTCAAAGATGACATTTTTAATGTGGGAGAGAAAAGTGTGACCTAATGTTAATTACAGATGTCAATTATATTTGTGTTGTTTATAGAACATTATGTCATTGGCAGTGTATTAAAAGATAGGCAGCCATAATTTGAAATCATCTTGGCAAGTTACTGTCTGTAATGGAAAGAAACAGTGGCTGCCATCTAGTAATCTCCCAGGAATATCAGAAAGCTTAGTGGCCCTGAAAATAAATGGTGTCATTAGAAAAAATAAAAATCTATGAAAAAATATATGAATAAGTTGTGATGACTTCAGCTGAAAAAGAAAAAAGAGCATTTGGATAGTTTTATTATCTTTGAGCTTAAGGAAAATGATCATAAAGAAGATGGTGACCAGCTGTTCCTCAGGGCTACAGCAGGAAATGGCTTAACTTACAAGACAAATTTATGTTGACATAATGTAAGAACTTCTTGACAGCATTGAATTTTAATCACTTAAAACAGGCTCCTAAGGACAGCTGAGGGAAATGTCTGCTTTGAAAATCTTTAATGTTATGATTATGATAAGCATTGCAATTGGCTGCTGGGGTTTGAGTAAGGTCCATCTAGAAGAAGAAAGCTGGTTTTAGGTAGGATTACTAATCATGTCCCAAACTTTCCCTGTCCTACCTTTTGGTATTGTCTCACACAACACCAACAGAATCCCAACCAAATGATCAATTCATTTCTTAGTCACAGTTTTGAGCGTCTACTCCTTGCTCCCATGTATGTATAAGTAAAGAGGTTGCTTCAATTTATTTGCCCAAAATTTATAAAGTATCACATCTATTCAATGGATCTGGTGTTTACACAAGGCTTTTTGTTAACTGTTATTGCTTAGGATGTGCTTTCAAATAATACATATTGTGTGATATATGACACAAGTATCACAACACTATAATTTACAAATGGTTATGAAGAATGTGTTTCTCTGACACTGTATGGTAACAGATAATGTTCAGACCATAGGATTTCAAGAAATATTCAGAGGGGAAAAAAGATATTCTAATAAATTTGCCTCTCTTATAACTTAGAAGTTTTTAGGTTTTTTAGGTTTTTTAAAGGAGACCCTCAGTCAGATTTAAAGAAAAACCCTTAGATAACATAAATATTATTCTAAACATGATGTCTAATTTCTAAGATGAGAAGATCACCATACACAGCTTAAAGGACTATTGAATTCAGTGGGAGATACATATAAGCACCTAGGACTTGGGCTCTCAAATATAATAAAACAGAATAACTAAGAGGCTGGTAGTCCCTGACAGTATCAAAAGATGAAGCAATTCAAGGAATGAATTAAGAAATGACAGATACTGGATGACTGTTTACCAAAAAAAAAAAAAAGAGGAGGGAGAGTTCTTAATAGGGAAAAGGAAGTTACATAAATTCAATTAATTTGATTTGAAAGGGAGTCTATCTCACTCAGTATTTCAAGATTCCTTCTGGAAGTTGTAAGGCTCTCTGATTCCCCATTTCTTTATATCATGAAGTCGATTCTTTCAGGCCTATTCAGCCTCAACAAACTGGGTCTCCCACTGAGAAGGATCATTAAGATGGCAGTTCCCCAATCTTCCACCTGAGAAATGGCTGAGGAATTCACAGGTTTTCATCCCCCACTGCACTCCCTCACATCCAACTGGTTTCAAAGGGAGCTGTGTATATCGAAGACAGATGCAGGGAGGCAGAGCGGGAGGTTTGGTCACTTATATTCCTAAAAGGAAGTAGAGATGTACAAGAAGAATCAGTATTTTTCTACATAATTTGATCAGATGAATTGTGCTTAGCAGACTTTATCAAGAAAGAATGCTGTAATGATTCATTTTATTCTTTTCACTTCTCCTGCATATTAATGTTTGAGTTCCACAGCCAATATCCCATAAGTGACACTTAACCAGGCTACAGTTGGATTCCACAGGACAATAGTATACGCAACATATCTATTATCACATAATGTTGCTTCACCTCAGGCAACAGGTATAAGCCTGAAAATTTTAGCAGTGATTGAATTTTGAGGGTTTGGGGGGATTAGGAGGTTTTGTTTTGAGTATGAGTTTTATTGGAACATAGTTGATTAACAATGTTGTATTAGTTTCAGGTATATAGCAAAGAGAAGCATTTACATACATAAACATATATCCACCCTTTTAAAAATTCTTTTCCCATATAGACCACTACAGAGTACTTCATAGAATTCCTGATGCTACACGGTAAGCTCTTATTAGTTATTTACTTTAGATATGAATAAAGTGAAAGTGTTATTCATTCAGTCATATCTGACTCTTTGCAATCCCATGGACAGTAGCTCACTAGGCTCCTCTGCCCTTGGGATCTCCCAGGCAAGCATACTGGAGTGGGCTGCCATTCCCTTCTCCAAGAGATCCCCACTCAGGGATCAAACCAGTGTCTCCTGCATCGGCAGGTGGATTCTTTGCCACCTGAGAAACCATATTAATGTGTATATGTTAATCCCAATCTCCCAATTTATCCCTCTCCACCCGATCTTACCCCCTGGTAACCATAGGTTTGTTTTCTGCATCCATGACTCTATTTCCATTTTCTAAATAAGTTCATTTGTACTGTTTTTTAGATTCCACATTTAATTAAACAAATCTGTCCTAAATGACCTCAATGTCCTAAATGAAATGATATTTCAAGGAAATCTAGGTTGACTCTTTCTTAAAAATAAATAGTCCCTTGGAAAAATAAGGGAACTTTCCTGTGCAATATGTTGATATTCTATGTATATACTTATCTTATTATCTTAAAGGTGTATACACTGGAGAAGTTTTAACACACATATTTACATGGCTCTAGTCAGACAGTGATTTGGTAGGTATCTACTTGACCTTGCTAATTTATCTTCTTTCTCAATATCATTTTTGTTATATTGGTCAATGCTGCTGCTGCTGCTAAGTCGCTTCAGTCGTGTCTGACTCTGTGTGACCCCATAGACCGCAGCCCACCAGGCTCCCCCGTCCCTGGGATTCTCCAGGCGAGAACACTGGAGTGGGTTGCCATTCCCCTCTCCAATGCATGAAAGTGAAAAGTGAAAGTGAAGTCGCTCAGTCATGTCTGACTCTTCGCGACCCCATGGACTGCAGCCCACCAGGCTCCTCCGTCCATGGGATTCTCCAGGCAAGAGCACTGGAGTGGGGTGCCAGTGCCTTCTCCATATTGGTCAATACTAAATTCTATTTGGTTAATGACTAAAAATAGTGATATTCAACTCTATTACTAATTGGAACATTACCAATTAAAGAGGAAAAAATTATTTCATTTCAAAAAATTCTAGTATTTCCATATGGAACATCTGAAACTTTTGTCTCTTACCTAGTTTCAGTATCCTTCCATATCAATGTCCAGACATTATAATGTATAGCTTTTCAATATTTTTCTGCTATTGCTATGCAAGTAATTACAAATGCATTCTTATATACTATTCAAACAATACAGAAGACCTTCGAATCCATGTGCTTGCCACTTCCCCTTATCTGCAATAACTCTTTTATGTCATTCACAGTTCAGTTCAGTTGTCACCCTCCTCTGAGATGCCTTCACTGACAACTACCTTATATTAAGTTATATTATGTTATTTATTATCTGTTCCCAGTGGGAAGGTAAGCTCTTAAAGAAAAAAAAAAAAAAAAATGGGGCAGGAGATGGGTGAACAGGAAAAGATTTTAGTTTTATTCATCCATATATCCCCAGTCCCAAGAATAGTGTGTAGCACATATTAGATACATGTCAGTTTTAGTTCAATAGATTAATTAATAGCAGATAAATAAAATAAATGCATTTCAAACATATTTTAGAAAGTATTACTGAGATAGAAGTTCATGGACTCCATATGTTTAAAAATAAGCAACCAACCTCAGGTAACTCTTTGAATATTAACTCATAGGTCTTAAATGCACAAAAAGTATTTAAACAGACCTGTATCACCTGTATCACCTGTGTTCTGTTACATGGTTCCAAGTCAAGTATAATCAACAAAATGTCACTTGAGATCAGTATCTCCAAACTGAACAATGTCAGGTCTGAAACTTCAAATGCAAAATGCATAGTCCCAGACAAGGATAAATGACATATGATGTTGGTTCAAATCATTACCTTTATTTGTCTTCAAGTTTATAGTTGTCAGCGGGTCCTTTCCATAGATAAAATGGTTGTTTTCATCTCATACAAGAAACTCTGTGAATATTCATAAATGTAAGATTTGAAGCAGCATAAGGAGCCTGCAAATGAGTGAGAAAAATATTTTTAGGTGAAAATATACTGTTGTTGGCTCTTTGTAATATCTCATTGAAACAAATAGTCCTTATTACAAAAACTTTTCTAACATTACAATTGTCTATATGTGAAATAACTTTCCCAGACTGATACTTAGTTTCCCATTTCCAAACTATAAAATCATAATTTGAATAATCTTTCAGGACATTGCAGAAGCAACTGTTGAATCAAACCAAAGAATTACTATTTTATAATAAAACTATGTAGTAGACTAATTCTTTACTTTTTTCTAAAACTTCATATTGTATACAGTGTGAGGTAATGTTCTGCTTTCTTTGTTTTACATGTAACTGTCCAGTTTTCCTACAGCTATTTATTCAAGAGACTATCTTTTCTGTACTGTACATCCTTGCTTCCTTTTTTGTAGATTAACTGGCCATCATGTCTGGGTTTATTTCTGGGCTCTGTTCTCTTTCACTGATCCATGTGTCTGTTTTTGCACTAGTACCATACTGTTTTTGATGACTGTAGCTTTGTAGTATAGTTTGAAACCAGGGAGTATGCAACCTCCAGATTTGTTCTTCTTTCTTAAGATTGTTTTGGCTGTTCAGGGTCTTTTGTGTTTCCACACAAATTTTAAAATTATTTGTTATAGTTCTGTTGAAAATGTTGGTGACATTTTGAATCTGAGGATTGCCTTATGTAGTATAGTCATTTTAACAGCCCTTACATTCCATATCTTTCCAATCTGTTTGTGTCATCTCCAACTTGTTTCACCAGTGTCTTAGAGTTTTCTGAGCATAGGTCTTTTACCTGCTTAGTTAGATTTATTCCCAGGCATTTTATTCTTTTTGATGTGAATGTAAATGGAATTTTGAAAACGACTTTCCTCTCATGTACTTATTATCATTGTTATACTCATAAACTCTGGTTTTTCTTTATATTTTCTCTTTGTTAAACTTCTCACCATGTTTATCTATTCTTCTCCTGAGTTGAGAATCTTTATGATCACTGCCTTTAACTCTTTATCAGGTAGATTACCGATCTCCATTTTACTTGTTCTTCTTCTGGAGTTTTATCTTATTCCTTGATTTGGAATATATTTCTCTGTTACCTCATTTTGCCTACTTCATTGTTTTTATTTCTATTTGGTAAGTTTAATACTTTTCCTAATCTTAGTGAGGTGGCCTTATGGAGGAGACATCTTATGGGGTTCAGCACTGCACTGTCCTCTGGCCACCAAATCCATATGCCCTAGGGGGGTGCTCTACTAGGCTATGTGAGCCTTTTTGTTATAGTAGGCTCACTACTATGTACTCAGTGGTAGGTGTGGCTACCCCCTGGTGCAATTGGTTTTCAGGGCTAGCCTTGTGCACAAGTTGCCAACCACAGATAGGTAGGACTTGGTGCTGGTATAGCTGGCTGCATAGCCAAGGGAATCTGAATCCTGATGACAGCCTGCTGGTGAGCAGGCCTGGGTCACCAGAAACTTGCTGTGGAGCCCCAGGGGGGCTCTGGAACTAGTACTTGTCCACTGGAGCTTGGAGATGTGTCTTGGGATAACTAGCTGCAGGACCAGAATTCTTAGGGCTTGTGTCAACCTGCTGGTGGGCTGGGCTAGTTTCTAAGATGGCTGGCTGTGAAATCTGGGTTGTCCAGATGTGGTGCTGGCCAGCAGGTGTGTTGTGCCAGGACCCGGGGCCTCCCAGAGTAGTTACCCCTAAGAGTGGTCCCAGGCTGCTTGTGGTTGGCCCATGTCTTGAAAAGTGATTGGACGCAGTGCTGCAGATATCCTGGGGCTGGTATCCAACTGCTGGTGGGCAGAGCCAGATCCAGGGGACACTGGCTGTGAGGCTCAGAGGCCATGGTGCTGGTGCTTGCCCACTAATGGGTAAGGCCAAGTCCTGGGCTCTCAGGTGGGTGGGACCAGGTCTTCAGGTGTTTGGACTCAGAAAAGTCCACCAGGAACTGACTTGCTGGTGGGTGAGGCTGTGTATCTGTCCATCTAGGTGCTTGGCCTGGGCCATCCCAAGATTAATGTCAACTGGTTGCTGGGAAGGACTAGGTTTGATCACTAACAAGCTAAAGAGAAGATCCAAACTGCACTTGCCAGTATCAGTGTCCTTGTGATAGGATGAGCTTCCCCAAAATGACTGCTGCAGAGTCTACATCCCCAGGTTGAGTCCCAACTGCCTCCTGCCTCTCTGGGGGGTTCTCTGAAGTCATGATGGGTCTGACGTAGGCCCGCTCTTAATTGCTGCTTCTCCCTTGGTTCCAAGAGTGTGTGAGATTTTATGTGTATCCTTTGAGAGTGGAGTCTTTATATTCCTCAAGCTGACAACACTCCCAAAAGTAAACTCCACTGGCCTTCAAAGCCAAAAGTTCAGGAGGTTCATCTTCCCACCACAGGACCCCCAAGTTGCGGGGGGCCGGGGGAGGCTCGATGCTGGGATTGGATCCCTCACTCCTTGGAGAAAACCTCTACAGTTGTAATTATTCTCCCATTCATGGATCACCAACCTTAGGATACGTGACTCAATACTATGTCCCTACCCCTACTACCCATCTTGTTATGGTTCCTTGTTATATCTTTATTTATAGAAGATCTTTTCTGCTAGTCTTCAGGCCATTCTTAATAATAGTTGCTCTGTAAATAGTTACAACTTTGGTGTGCCTGTGTGAGGAAGTAAGGTTAGGGTCTTCCACCATCTTGGTCTCCTCTATTAGCCTACCCCTTAGACCCCAGAGAATAAGGTGTTTTTTAAGCATCTGTATCTCTGAACCATCCATCCCATTTCAAGCCAAGCCATTTTAAATTTTCTCTCTTTTGAGTATTGAGGATCTGCCTAAGATGTTACTCAAAACAAAAATGATTTGACAGCTTAAAATAAGCATACAATATCTATAAATATTTTCTTTCAAAATCAACCAACAAAATTGCATTTACTTGTCATGGCAGTGTCAGTTTGTTTTTATGCTATTTTACCTGAAAAATACATATATTTGAGCAGTTGTGCTGAATAATTTATATTAAAAAGCTGCTTTATAGTCTAAATCTAGAATATATCCATTTATGTATCTTCTGTTAAACTAATCATACTTCTTTGACTCATTTATAACCTTGAATTTTATGACAAGAATATCCTAATTTTAATTATAAGTACATTGATTGATAATGGTTTCATATATATCATATTTCATATGTTCGAAATACTTCCTTATATAGTACAATTTTAAGAAACTAAGGCAAATAAATCTGACAGAAAGGTTTCTCTGCATAAGTTACAAATAGACTATGTAAACTTATTAAAGCCTTTAAAATGAATATTACTTGAAGTAAAAGTTATTTTTAATGTCAGACTGCTAATTAAAATAGAAAAACCAAATAATACTCTAACTAATGAGTAGAAATGTGAAAAATACAGCAACAGTATTACACAGCACACACTCTAATGTGTTTCTCTGTCATAAGACCTCACTACAGTCTAATCCTGAGAAAATGGTAAGATACAGCCTAACTCAGCTGTCCCCAAAATGAGTAGTGAATTACAAATGTTCATTTTTAAGTACCTGGGAGTAAATACAGAAAGTGCAATCATGTCATATTACTTTATAAAAAATATGTATAGTGGAAGTAATAAACATGCTGATGATAATTTATGATAATGACAGTAAGTTAAATAGAGATGTTATGAGTAGAAGTAAGGCCTTAAGAACCAAAAATCTATCTTAAATACAATATAAAAATGAATGAACAAAAAACATTATAAATAAGCTTCTTTTCCCTCATATTTGACCCCTGGTTTGTAAAGTGCTATGTATACTTAATGATCAGACCATATCATAGCTCCAGCAATGTAACACCTAACAATTATACAAACTTCAGTATACTTAGCATTCAACTTGGAGAAGGAAATGGCAACCCACTCCAGTATTCTTGCCTAGATAATCTCATGGACAGGGGAGCCTGGTGAGCTGCTGAACATGGGGTAACACAGAGTCAGACACGACTGAAGCGACTTAGCATGCATGCATGCATGCATGCATTGGAGAAGGAAATGGCAGCCCACTCCAGTGTTCTTGCCTGGAGAATCCCGGGGACAGAGGAATCTTGTGGGCTGCTGTCTATGGGGTCACACAGAGTCAGACATGACTGAAGCAACTTAGCAGCAGCAGCAGCAGCAGCAGCAGCATTCAACTTCAGTAAAAAGGTACCTAAATCACCAGTTCCATTTAACACTTTCAAAAAACAATATGTAGTTTGGCAATGTGAAGGTTTTCTTTTGCTTTGCTGTAATAAAGTGATCAACCCCAGAATGTTATTAGTGCAGTTTACAGTCTCCCAACCATTGTGAAAGATTTTAGTGTAAAGGTATTTTTAAAATATAGGTTCTTCTTTACCCCCAACCAAACAAGGAAGTTAGATCCTTAACTGAAGTGGTTATTTATATTCAATATTACTATACTTATGGTTAAGGTTTTATTATTTCTATACAAATAGCCTTGTATCAAAGAATAAGGAATTATGTTTCTAAAAAAAAATATGAGAAGTTTAAATGTGAGATACTCTAAGTGTTTTTTTAAAATGATTTTCTTCAACTCACAAACATTTAAGCAAAAAAATTTTCAATTAAAGATGCATTTATTTTTTTTTTTTTTAATTTTTAAATTTAACTTTACAATACTCTATTGGGTTTGCCATACATCGACATTTAAAACAAGAGAATTCCTTGGCAGTCCAGTGGTTAGGACTCTGGGCTTTCATTGACGAGGACCTGGATTTAATTTCTGGATGGGGAACTAAGATCCCTCAAGCTGTGTGGAACAACCGAAAAAAAAAGTGGACAATACAAAGATTTGCTAATCTTTCATTTATTTGAGAAAATTATCCAATGCTGATTAGGTATACTTTGCAAAGTACATGATGATTTGTTTATACTTGTTCCAGAACTTCCTTTGCTATAGCATGTCAGTACTATCCACAGATCTAGAGAGAAACAGATGGAGGAAGAGAAAAATGTGATATAGGCTTACCACTAAACCATTTGGAGCATCCACCCTCTCAATCTGTCAGGCTCTGGTTTAATAGTTCTCTACCTTCACCTTAGATTGAGCATATCCGTTTATGATCTAGGGTTGGTGAAAAGGGTTAAGAAGAAGCTGAAAAGGCAAAGAGCATAAAAAGAAGATTGGCTGATTGTCTTCCTCTGTCAATAGCATCAGCAAAGTTAGGCACTGAGTTAGCATTGAGACACTAGTGAAAGCAAAGAACATCCTAGTGTTTCTTCTAAAAAGTTTAAACTATTCAAAAGTAAACTAGACTCACTGTCTGGTCACATTATACCCCCAAACGTTTCAGACTCAATTCCTCCTTCTTCTTTCCTTTTCCCCCCATTTTCTATATATTCATCCCAGGGCAAAAATTCCAACCACCATCACCCATACAATTCTCAAGAGAAAAATGAAATCCACTTTCAGAACTGGAAATGTACGGAGATTTCCAGAGGTATCACTGCTACAATTCAGTCTTAGTGTTTTGAATGCTGTCGTTGATTTGAATGGAAATGGTCTGAAGTTGATTCCCAACCTTGCCGTAAACAATAAAAGAAACCATTAATGGAAGTCAGTTAATCATTGGCCTATTTCTGTGTCAACCCAATTTCTTCAAGTTAAAGGGGATGGCAAAGGAATGCCAAACTCAATCAGATTGATTCTATAAATTTAACTACCAGTTTACAGTAAATCAAAAGATTAAAAAAGCATGTTCAATTATATCACAGGGAAATAGCCAAATATAGATTGTGAATATTGTAAGACATGAAAATTGAAAGAAAAAAATAAAGAAGGATAAGAAATTATTCTAGGTAAAACAAACATTTTTATACACACACACATACATATATATGTAGATGTGTATTAGGTTGGCCAAAATAATTGTAACATCCTATGGAAAAACTTGAATAAAACTTTTTAGGATTAGAAATATTACCAAAAAAACCCCAGTATTTTCTGCTTACATTATTTTCCTTTACTAATTTCACCAAATTTATACTTGGACACTTTTTTTTCCCCTGTGACTTTATATCTGTCCTCTAAGACATTGACTATACTATGGATAAAATAGACAAAATTTGAGGCAAATGCATCTATATGAGGCAAAAAGATTTCCAAAACAAGAATACATTTTTGCGGCTAGCCCAATCCCTGTGCGGACAACAGGGTACTATCAGTGGCTGATCTTTAGTGGTAAGGCTAAGCCCAGCATTTATACAGCTGTGAATTCCCTTTATAATTAGCTGCTTTGTCAGGGTTTGCCCTACTGTTAATTAATTTCATTTCTGATCAGAGAGAAAGCATGGGATTTAGATCAAGGTGGAGTACATTACTGATCCTTCCATTTTAGCCTAAATATTCTGGATATTACACGATCACCTATTTCACCATTTCTTTCCTGTCTTCAAAATTTTTAGGGATTACATTGAAATATATTCTACTTCTGTGTAAATTTGCTGTATTTAGCAATAAGAGCAGAATCATGCAAATACAGACATAAAATAAAATTAAAGTACCCACAAATATGTGTGTTTGTGTGTGCCAAGTCACTTCAGCTATGTCCAACTCTTTGCGACCCTATGGACTGTAGCCTACCAAGCTCCCCTGTCCATGGGATTCTCCAGGTAAGAATACTGGAGCGGTTGCCATGTCCTCCTCTAGGAGATCTTCCCAACCTATGGCTAGAACTGGAGTCTCATATATCTCCTGCACTGGCATGTGAGTTCCTTACCACTAGCACTAGGTGGATACAAGATGTAAATTCAGCATTATTATTTAGAAATTAGCTATTCAGTAATCTGAGTGCTTGAGACAAAACTTATACTTCCATTTAGCTATTGTTAATTAGTTTCAGTTAATATGGTTTTTGTTAATTATATGAATGGCTCTGTGTTTTTTCTCAGAGTAGTAAATATTCCTAAGTAACAATCTTCCACACCATGTAAGAAAATCAATCAAATAACTACATCATTATGATTCATGCATATATATATATATATATATAGTCTCTTGGCCTTCAAAAGTTTATAGGTAAAAAGTGAATATTAAATATATACCCTAATTTATTTGGATATTGTTGGCAGTTACTATTTTTAAAACAAAGTCTTATTCCTCTCTTTAAGTTTTCATCAAATGTGGGAAACTCTAAATTGTATAGAAACAAACACAATGTGTTTGTTTCTTCCAGTAAGTAGATGGCTTGATTTCCCAGAAGGTTAAGTGGTGAATGCAGGGAGGAAGTGAGGCAAGACTTTGTGGGATTATCTGAACTTTAAAGAAATTTAAAAGGTTTGAGAGTTAAATACGGTTCAAGGTGGTTCTTATTGTGAATGTCTAAATGATTTAGCCCTTCCATGGTGAAGGTCCATATTGTGAGATGTGAATAGACTGTGAAATGGACTTTGCAAGAAGGCATCAGAGGGCAGACACACTGAAACCATACTCACAGAACACCAGTCAATCTAATCACACTAGGACCACAGCCTTGTATAACTCAATGAAACCAAGCCATGCCCACGGGGCAACCCAAAACGGGGGGGTCATGGTGAAGAGGTCTGACAGAATGTGGTCCACTGGAGAAGGGAATGGCAAACCACTTCAGTATTNTGAGTCTGAGTGAACTCTGGGAGTTGGTGATGGACAGGGAGGCCTGGCATGCTGTGATTCATGGGGTCGCAAAGAGTCAGACACGACTGAGCAACTGAAATGAACTGAAGATTCAGCCAAATGGTTATCTCATTTAAATACATATGTTAGCATCCTGTTAGGTGAGAAAGTTTTGTGTGTAAACTGGGAAGCTGATTAAATGGAAATAATTCCTAAATTGTGTTTGAATTATAATTGTATAGATAATCCTTAATCATCTAATGATATTAAGGCTTTACTTCATAGTCTTAATCCCTGAAGCTTTGGGAGTTGACAGATATGTACATGTATTTGGTTTTCCTAGGTGGTGCAGTGGTAAATGCAAAAGTCACCAAAGACATGGATTTGATCCCTGGGCCAGGAAGATTCCCATGGTAACCCACTCCAATATTCTTGCCTAGAAAATTTAATGAACAGAGGAGCTTGGTGAGCTCTGGTTCATGGGATACAAAAGGTTGGATGTGACTGAGCACTCACATATACATATATTTAAATACATTTATAAAAGAAAATATTTCAATTTAATATAAGTTAAAATCTTTTAAATATTAGTATATATGCAGAATAAGAAGAACATAAAATCTAACTATTAATAGACAAGCATCAAAATAGACATAAAGAATTGAGTATGCATAAGTGAATAATTGATCACTCATTACAGAAATGAATCCTTATACAACTAAGATTGTCACTTTCATTTAAGGAAACAAAAAGAAAGCAAAAATGAATGTTCATGGGAGTTTTTAAGTAAATAATTCTGGTTGGGGTTACTATTTTTAAAAATGAGCACATGCTTATAAAAATACAAATAAAAGCTATAGTAATGATAAGTAACATATTTTAAATGACTTGTATACCCTGGGTGCTTTATAACACTGAATTAATTCTCAAAACCACTTTATGAGGTAGCTCTATAATGTATTATGCAAAGAAATAGAGGAAAACAGTAGAATGGGAAAAGACTACAGATTACATCAAGAAAACTGAAGATACCAAGGAAGTATTTCATGCAAAAATGGGCATGATAAAGGAGAGTAACAGTAAGGACCTAACAGAAGCAAGAAGAAATTAAGAAGGGGTGGCAAGAACCCACAAAACAATACAAAAAAGCTCTCAGTATCCTGAATAACCATGATGGTGTGGTCAGTCACTAGAACTGGACATCTTGGAAAGTAAGCTTAAGTGGGCTGTAGCAAGAGTTACTTGGAACAAAGCTAGTAGAGATGATGGAATTCCAGCTGAGCTATTTCAAATCCTAAAAGATAATGTACTTAAAGTGCTGCACTTAACAGGTCAGAAAACTTGGAAAATGCAGAAAACTTGGAAAAAAAAAAAAAACAGAAAAAGATCTGTTTTTTATTCCAATCCCAAAGAAGAACAATGCCAAAGAATAATATATCATACAGTTGCACTCATTTCACATGCTAACAAGTTAATGTTCAAAGTCCTTTAAGCTAGACTTCAGTAGTACATGAACCAAGAATATCCAGATATACAAGCTGGGTTTAAAAGAGAGGAACCAGAGATCAAATTGCCAACATTCATNCAGTTGCACTCATTTCACATGCTAACAAGTTAATGTTCAAAGTCCTTTAAGCTAGACTTCAGTAGTACATGAACCAAGAATATCCAGATATACAAGCTGGGTTTAAAAGAGAGGAACCAGAGATCAAATTGCCAACATTCATTCCTGCTGCTGCTGCTGCTAAGTCACTTCAGTCATGTCCAACTCTGTGCAACCCCATAGACGGCAGCCCACCAGACTCCCCCATCCTTGGGATTCTGCAGTCAAGAACACTGGAGTGGGTTGCCATTTCCTTCTCCAATGCATAGAAGTGAAAAGTGAAAGTCATGTTACTCAATTGTGTCCAACTCTTCACGACCCCATGGATTGCAGCCTACCAGGCTCCTCCGCCCATGGGATTTTCCAGGCAAGAGTACTTGAGTGGGGTGCCATTGCCTTCTCCAGCCAACATTCACTAGATCATGGAAAAAGCAAGGAAATTCCAGAAAAAAAGATCTATTTCTGTTTCATTGACTAAACTAAATCCTTTGACTGGATCACAACAAACTGTGGAAAACTCTTTAAGGGAAGGGAGTACCAGACCTGCTTCCTGAGAAATCTGTATGCCAGTCAAGAAGAAACAGAACCAGACAAGGAACAACAGACTTGTTCAAACTTGGGAAAGGAGTATATCAAGGCTACACATTGTCACCCTCTTGTTTAACTTATATGCAAACTACATCATGCAAAATGCTGGGCTGGATGAATCACAAGCTGGAATCAAGATTGCTGGGAGAAAAATCAACAGCTTCAGATATGTAGATGATACTACTTTAATGGCAGCAAATGAAGAGGAACTAAAGAGTCTCTTGATGAAGGTGAAAAAGAGTGAAAAATGAAAAAGGTGGCTTGAATCTCAACATTCAAAAAACTAAGATCATGTCATCCAGTCCTATCTCTTCATGGCAAATATAAGGAGAAAAAATAGAAGCAGTGACAGGCTTTGTTTTCTTGGGCTCCCAAATCCCTGCACACAGTGGCTGTGGCCATGAAATTAAAGATGCTTGCTCCTTGGAAAAAAAAAGCTATGACAAACCTAGGCAGCATATTAAAAAGCAGAGACATCACTTTGCCAACTAAGGTCCATATAGTCTAAGCTATGGTTTTTTCAGTAGTCATGTACTGATATTAGAGTTGGACCATAAAGAAGATTGAGAGCCAAAGAATTGATGCTTTCAAACTGTAGTGCTGAAGAAGACTCTTGAGAGTCCCTTGAACAGCAAGGAGATTAAATCAATCAATCCTAAAGAAAATGAGTCTTGAATATTCATTTTAAGGACTGATGCTGAAGCTGAAGCTCCAATACTTTGGCCACTTGATGGGAAGAGCCAACTCATTGGTAAAGAGTCCGATGATGGAATAGATTGAAGGCAAAGGGAAAAGGGGATGTCAGAGGATGAAATAGTTAGATAGCATCACTGATTCAATGGACATGAATTTGAGCACACTCCAGGAGATAGTGAAGTACAGAGAAGCATGGCATGCTGCAGTCCATGGGGTCACAAAGAGCTGGATACGACTTAGCAAGTGAAAAACAACAACAACATTATAATTATTTAACATTTTAAAAATGAGGAAACTGATTCTCAAAAACATTGATTTGGGGGCAAGTCACACAACTAGTAGGTGGCAGAATTGGGATTCAATTCCTGGTCTCTTTGACCTAACTGTCCAAACCAACTATAGAGTAGGAAAAAAAATAGTAATCACCTACAATACTATCATCTGATATAGATAAATATATAGCCAGACCCACATACAAATCTATAAATTCATCTTCCCTGGTGGCTCAGATGGTAAAGTATCTGATTCCAATGTGGGAGACCCAGATTCAATTCCTGGGTCAGGAAGATCCCCTGGAGAAGGACATGGCAATGCACTTCAATATCCTTGCCTGGAGAATCTCATGGACAGAGGAGCTGGGTCGCAGAGTTGGACACGACTGAGTGACTAACACTTTCACTTTCACTTTGAAATGGTATTTATTATTCTTTTAACTTAAAAGTGATTTTTCTCATTGTTCTCCCTATTCCCATTTATGAATTATCTAATGGGAAGTGCTGTTTAGAAAAACTTTATCAAATCAAGTCATTCCAATTCTTTGTTGAAAATCCTGTACTTTTGGAAACTTAAGTATCTGTGGGAGAAGATAAAATAGCTGATTTTTTTTCTTTCTCATAGATGTATTTAATGTGTGTTTAGATTTGTGTTAAAACATAGGCTGGTTTCTTGTTTGACCCATTTTATGCATCTGTGTCTATTGATGTTCTTACCAGTTTGATTAAAGATAGTCTGGAAATAGTATGCAACAATGAATAATCAGATTTTATTTATACCTCAGCCTTTATTTAGCGTGTTCTGCCTCTCCTGGATTTTGGTGACATTAGCTACTGAATTTATACCCTCCACAAACCCTGGAAAGAATGTTGGGTTTTTACCATATATTAAATGTTGCTTCTTGGATATTCAGCAGAATAAACAATTTGGGTGCCACAAGATTTAACTCCTTATGCTTAAAAGATTTGATAATTTCTCAAGCCCAGCTCTTACCACACATTGTTTAAACTTGAACTGTTCAGGTTTAGTGTGATGATAAAGAGGGTGAATTGATTCTTGGTCATGGTCCACATAAGTCCAGTTGAAGCTAATTGGAACTCTTGCCAGAATCACTCAGGATCAAGGTGATGCTAAAATTCAGAGAAAGGCCATGAGGAGTTTGAAAGTACTTATGTGTTTTGAAGAAAGAACACTTTTTCTTTCAATACGGCTTTCAGTAGTATAGCACTGATGCCTGTGAAGTTACTTTATGAGACAACAGCCATTCCAACCACTTACACTTAATAAAGGTGTATAGATTTATTTTGTCTTAACATTTGAGTTTTCTGCTTAAAGACACACCCCAAAATTTATAACAAGCAAAAATCAAGAAAAGTGGAGGGGGACTCATTACTGTATCAAACATGGTTTTCTTATATTACATTAGATTTTTTCTTTACTAGTAAAGTTTTCTCTATCATATCCACTAAAATGAAGCATTTCTGATGCAAACACTAATTTAAAAAATGAGTTCAGTTCAGTTCAGTTCACTTAGTTGCGTCCAAATCTTTGTGACCCCATGAATCGCAGCACGCCAGGCCTCCCTGTCCATCACCAACTCCCAGAGTTCACTCAGATTCACGTCCATCGAGTCAGTGATGCCATCCAGCCATCTCATCCTCGATCGTCCCCTTCTCCTCCTGCCCCCAATCCCTCCCAGCATCAGAGTCTTTTCCAGTGAGTCAACTCTTCACATGCGGTGGTCAAAGTACTGGAATTTCAGCTTCAGCATCATACCTTCCAAAGAAATCCCAGGGTTGATCTCCTTCAGAATGGACTGGTTGGATCTCCTTGCAGTCCAAGGGACTCTCAAGAGTCTTCTCCAATACCACAGTTCAAAAGAATAAATTCTTTGGCGCTCAGCTTTCTTCACAGTCCAACTCTCACACCCATACATGACCACAGGAAAAACCATAGCCTTGACTAGATGGACCTTAGTTGGCAAAGTAATCTCTCTGCTTTTGAACATGCTATCTAGGTTGGTCATAACTTTCCTTCCAAGGAGTAAGCGTCTTTTAATTTCATGGCTGTAGTCACCATCCACAGTGATTTTGGATGAGTACAACTCTATTTTTCTGGAGTAAAAATATTAGCATATATATATATATACACACACACACACACACACACACATTTAGCATGTTCTGCCTCTATATATATATAGGACTTCCCTGATGGCTCAGATGGTAAATAATCTGCCCACAAGATTTGATGCCTGGGTTGGGAAGATCCCCTGGAGAAGGAAATGGCAACCCACTCCAGTATTCTTGCCTGGAGAATTCCGTGGACAGAGGAGCCTGGTGGGCTACAGTCCATGGAGTTGCAAAGAGTTGGACACAACTGAGCGACTAACATATAGCAGACATAATTTTCCTGTTGTGATCACTGTTGTATTCCCAGAACTTGCACCGGAGCCTAGAGTGTAATAGGTGAGGTTTCTTGATGTGTGCTTAATCAAGTCAGACTCTTTGCAACCCCATAGACTGTAGCCCACCAAGCTCTTCGGTCCATGGACTTCTCCAGGCAAAAATGCTGGAGTGGATTCCCATTTCCTTCTCCAGGGAATCTTCCCAACCCAGGGATCAAACCCAAGTCTCTTACGTCCCCTGCATTGGCAGGCTGGTTCTTTAATACTAGTACCACCTGGAAAGTGAAATAAGTGCTCTGTAAAAGAAAAACCAAAAAAGCTATATTTTTCTGGAGTGAAAACATTAGCAAATAGGGGTTGGAAAAGTCACAAGCCTCAGCCTAAATTCTACTTCCTCCACTGAATCTTGAGGACCAACAAGACAGTAGTCTACTTTATTTCCCCAAATGGTAAAGTAGGTACAGTCTGCTAAATTTAACCAATGTTATGAGGGATATGAGAAAGAAACCTGTCAATTTTGTGATCAAGGAGAAAGATGGTTAGCACTCTTCTTATTGGGCTCAAATTTTTAAGAGAATAAAATGAGCAAAAAATAATGATAATAATTATCTCCATTGATTTTACCATAAAATTGCCATACCTTGCATTGTGCATGCATGCCAGTCATGAATGACTCTGTGACCCTAGGGACTGCAGCCCACCAGGCTCCTACCTCCATGGGATTTTCCAGGCAAGAATACTGGAGTGGGTTGCTGCTTCCTCCTCCAAGGGATCTTCCTCATCCTTGGAATCAAACCAGTATCTCATGTGTCTCCTGCATCACCAGCAGATTATTTACTGCTGAGCCATCTGGGAAGTCCAACTATATCATGGATAACTCCCAAACCATGGCAAGTGAATACATGAAAAAGCTGACCTCTTCTTTCTTTCATTTAGCCTAAACACCAGTCTAACAATTGTGCTGTTTTGAAATGAGAAACTGAAAAATCAGCCAGTGGTTGATGGACTATGGTTATAAATGGATTGAATATTTAGGTAAATGAATACTTGGTTCTCTTTCTTAATTTTTCAGGTTTTGTTGGAATATTCTATTTCACATTAGCTAGCCATCACTTCAGAGCAGAAATAAATACAACAAGACAGGGAAATGGAAGTATCTACTTTGGAAAACTAATAATGTCACTAATTGATGCTGTAAGCCCCCCTTCATTCACTCTCCCAGACAGGACTTCAATGTGAATAAAACATGCATATTCAACACCCCTTGTTCTGATAGAAGTAGCCTCTCTCTGAAGAATAGGGGCAGAAAAAGAGCAGAAGCCACTTTCTATGGGGGAATGATTTCTTCTTCTACTCCAAAATTCATCCCACATTTTCTCTTTAGAATCCCTGATACCCGGATTTTACTTTTTTACATACTTTAGAAATGTTATCACTTTCATTTTTATAAGAAATCAAGTAAACATCATACATTTCATAACAGTTATCTACTCTTCTGTCTTAGAACATGTCCAGCCAAAATATCTGTGTGAGATGTTTTCCTACATGAGAGACTTAGATACATGAATTCCACTGATGACAAATATTCTAATTCTAATAACATCTGTCATAAAAAAGTAAATATGTATTAATATATACATCAAAACAAATATCCAGATAAACACATTTGTCTTTGTCTGAATTATTATCTTTATTACTGCCATTATATTGATTGTTCTTCTGCACTATCATCAATTCTTTTGTATTGAGAGAGATTTTATAATTTAACCTGCCATTCACACTAAAAAACAGAAAAAATACTCCAAATTAGAAGAGAGGAGAATGTCAGTTTGATCACCAAGTCTTATGACGTATGCCACTAGAAATTCTCATTGATTAATTTGTATAATTAAAGGTTATCATGATGACTGTGACATATGTAAACAGTATGTAGCTTATTGAATACATTAACAACAAACTGGGCTTAGCCTTATATTATTTCTATTTTTTTCTGATCTTACTGACTTTTATGAAGGGGGAGAAAATGGTTATAAATGTAGTAAAGATGTTTTTACTCACCGTATAATTTTTCAAAATTAATCTTTTAATAGAAAATGCCACATCATGAAGGGATAGTCTCCATATGTCACTCTGTTAACAATTTCATCAGGTATCAGAGTCCCACTACAAATTCAAGGCATCTTTTTTGTGACAGATGAGCTTCTCCTCTTTTCAATGTGGATTCAATCCTCCTTCTCCTACAGGTGGTAAAATTTACAGTGAGCAATTGCTGCCTTAAGCCAGGATGTGCATAAACCAAGTGCAGAGTCAAAAATAGGACACAAATCTCCTGACCCCTAACCTCTTCCTCCATCCCCAGCACTGATTTTTCTCCCTGCTCCATGGTGGCAATAGTAGGCATAGCCAGATGCCAAGGTTTTGTTCCTTCTGTCATCAAGAAATAAATTTCACGGTTAAGGGAGCTCAGCCAGTCCCTGATTGCAAAGCACTTTGAAAATGAAAAACCAAATACAGTGTAAGTGCTAGGTGCTGCTATTATTCAGAAGGTAAGAGACTGAGTGCAGAGCTATCATTATGATTATTTGGATCTGGGATATAGAAGAATTTGGGAAGGGAGGCAGAAGGGACCATCAGTAGTATAACTGAACAACATGAAGAAGTTTCACTAAGAAAATTTAACATATGTTCTGAGGCATGAAACCCTGAACTAACAACTGGGAGCTTTGATTATATTAACAGATTAGTAGCATTCTGATTCCTAAACATTTACAGGGAATAGCAGAGCAATGAGGAACATACAGAAAGTTTATTTTTCCCATGTCACATTACAAACAAACACACTTATAAGCGAAGAAATGCAGTGATTCTTAAGATAGGAACTCTGGTGAACGAACTGGCAAATGGTGTAATGAATGATTCATAGTCCTTAAAAAAGACATTTAGACAAATTCCTCCAAAATTCTCCCAGTGAACATGGAACCTCTTATTTAGGGAAATTGATACTACTATGATATAGTCATAAATAAATTTTTAGACAGCTAGCTTTAACACCCTTAGCAAAGGGAATAAGATGAGTCAAAAGTAACAAGCCATTTTCATCTTAATCTCTCAAGTTTTGTTTATATTACTCCCTTTCAAGCATGCCTCATTCTCTAATTCCATCTACCTAACTTTGCTCCAGTTGAAAGCCCAAGAAAAACCTCCAAAACCTCAAAGAAGTCTTCATTAATCAGTTTAATACAGCAGTGGCTCACTTTGATTTGCTGGTTGTGGACAGTACCCAATCTTAAAATATTTTTCAACTTTTTAAAATAATTTTTAAACATATGAAAAAGAAATGAATAGTTCAGTAACTACCCATATATATTTACCACCCAAATTTAACAAGTTATGTACTTTCTGTATCATTTAATTTTTGCTAAAATTTTTCAAAATAATTTGCAGGTATACTAATACTTTAAGTAAAGCAGTATACATTTTCTAAAAATAAACATATTCTACATAGTTTCAGCACCGTTTTCATACTTATGAAAATTAAAAATTATCCTATAATCTAAAATAAAGGGTAAATTGAAATTAGTCCCATTTTCACAAATAATATACTGGGTTTTGTTAAACTAGAGGATCTAATCAATGTTCATGCTTTATATTAGGTATTTTGTTGCTATATGTTTTGGAGGGGGTGGTAAAAAAAACTTTTTATTCCCTTTAAAAAATCTTTCTGAAGATATTCAAACAAGGATGTTAAAAAATAAAAACAAATTTTTAAAATTGTCAAACCTCTAGCAAAAATGTCTAAAATATAGAAACATTTACTAATATTAGCAATGAAAGAGAAAGAATCTTTAAAGACCCTTCAGATACTACAGGTTAGTAGAGTATTATTTTTTTTAATGTATGCCTATAAATTCAATGGTGTAGTTGAAATGAATCAATGTCTCAAAAGATACAAACTATCAAAAGAAAGAAAGTGAAGTCACTCAGACCTGTGTGACTCTTTGTGACCCCATAGACTGTAGCCTGCCATGCTCCTTCATCCATGGGATTTTCCAGGCAAGAATACTGGAGTGGGTTGCCATTTCCTTGTCCAGGGGATCTTCCCGACCCAGGGATTGAGCCTGGGTCTCCCGCACTGCAGGCAGACTCTTTACCATCTGAGCCACCAGGAAAGCAGTTCATGCAAAAAAGAAATATATATGGATTAATGAAATTTATGATAGTTAAAAACATTTCAAGAAAGTAAATTCTAAGCTTCAATAATAATACAGAAAATTCAACCAAACATTTTAGAAAGAATTAATGTTAATTCCATACAGACTCTTCTAGTACATAGAAGAGAAAGAAATATTTCCAATGCACTTTATGAGGACAGCATAATCCCAAGAAAAGCATTACAATAAGAGAAAATTGTAAACTAAAATCATTCATGAACAGAGACACATACATACTGGAAAAATTAGCAAATCAAATCCAGCATCATATCAAAAATATATTAACACTTATGTTAGGGGAAGAAAACTGACTGAAACCACCCACCCTGGCCAGGCCCCATAGTAACCATTTGCATGAGTTGTTTTATGACAGGAGGTCCTGGTAAGGAACAGGGAACTAATAAGCTACCACCAATCAGAAGAGTTCAGGAAAGGTCAAAAGGAGCCACCACATGTCTGACCACCTCCCAGAATCCTTCTCTCTGACATCCATCTTGGCTGAACAAAGCGTGCACCACCTGGAAGGATTCTGAGTCAGAATGATTGGCTAAAGACAACCCAGAAACTAACCCCATCACCATAAAACCTGAGACTGAGAGCCACATGGCAGAGCCATTCTCCTGGGTCCCCTTCCCCTACTGCTCTCCACCCGGGTGCCCTTTCCCAATAAAATCTCTTGCTTTGTCAGCACATGTATCTCTTCAGACAATTCATTTCTGAGTGGTAGAGAAGAGCCCAGTTTCGGGCTCTGGAAGGGGTCTCCATTCCTGCAACACTTATATTAAACGTAAAATATTGCAATACCTCAATTAAATGACTAAGATTGTCAGACTTGCTTTANACTTTCTGTATCATTTAATTTTTGCTAAAATTTTTCAAAATAATTTGCAGGTATACTAATACTTTAAGTAAAGCAGTATACATTTTCTAAAAATAAACATATTCTACATAGTTTCAGCACCGTTTTCATACTTATGAAAATTAAAAATTATCCTATAATCTAAAATAAAGGGTAAATTGAAATTAGTCCCATTTTCACAAATAATATACTGGGTTTTGTTAAACTAGAGGATCTAATCAATGTTCATGCTTTATATTAGGTATTTTGTTGCTATATGTTTTGGAGGGGGTGGTAAAAAAAACTTTTTATTCCCTTTAAAAAATCTTTCTGAAGATATTCAAACAAGGATGTTAAAAAATAAAAACAAATTTTTAAAATTGTCAAACCTCTAGCAAAAATGTCTAAAATATAGAAACATTTACTAATATTAGCAATGAAAGAGAAAGAATCTTTAAAGACCCTTCAGATACTACAGGTTAGTAGAGTATTATTTTTTTTAATGTATGCCTATAAATTCAATGGTGTAGTTGAAATGAATCAATGTCTCAAAAGATACAAACTATCAAAAGAAAGAAAGTGAAGTCACTCAGACCTGTGTGACTCTTTGTGACCCCATAGACTGTAGCCTGCCATGCTCCTTCATCCATGGGATTTTCCAGGCAAGAATACTGGAGTGGGTTGCCATTTCCTTGTCCAGGGGATCTTCCCGACCCAGGGATTGAGCCTGGGTCTCCCGCACTGCAGGCAGACTCTTTACCATCTGAGCCACCAGGAAAGCAGTTCATGCAAAAAAGAAATATATATGGATTAATGAAATTTATGATAGTTAAAAACATTTCAAGAAAGTAAATTCTAAGCTTCAATAATAATACAGAAAATTCAACCAAACATTTTAGAAAGAATTAATGTTAATTCCATACAGACTCTTCTAGTACATAGAAGAGAAAGAAATATTTCCAATGCACTTTATGAGGACAGCATAATCCCAAGAAAAGCATTACAATAAGAGAAAATTGTAAACTAAAATCATTCATGAACAGAGACACATACATACTGGAAAAATTAGCAAATCAAATCCAGCATCATATCAAAAATATATTAACACTTATGTTAGGGGAAGAAAACTGACTGAAACCACCCACCCTGGCCAGGCCCCATAGTAACCATTTGCATGAGTTGTTTTATGACAGGAGGTCCTGGTAAGGAACAGGGAACTAATAAGCTACCACCAATCAGAAGAGTTCAGGAAAGGTCAAAAGGAGCCACCACATGTCTGACCACCTCCCAGAATCCTTCTCTCTGACATCCATCTTGGCTGAACAAAGCGTGCACCACCTGGAAGGATTCTGAGTCAGAATGATTGGCTAAAGACAACCCAGAAACTAACCCCATCACCATAAAACCTGAGACTGAGAGCCACATGGCAGAGCCATTCTCCTGGGTCCCCTTCCCCTACTGCTCTCCACCCGGGTGCCCTTTCCCAATAAAATCTCTTGCTTTGTCAGCACATGTATCTCTTCAGACAATTCATTTCTGAGTGGTAGAGAAGAGCCCAGTTTCGGGCTCTGGAAGGGGTCTCCATTCCTGCAACACTTATATTAAACGTAAAATATTGCAATACCTCAATTAAATGACTAAGATTGTCAGACTTGCTTTAAAAAATAAAAAGTTTATACACTTCTTATAAAAAAAGACATCAATAATATATGACACAGAAATTTTGAAAGAGATTTCTCTTTCAAAGAGAAAATAAGAACTTGGAAATAAGAACTTCATAAAAACAGTCTCCAAAATAAAGCTGGTGTTGTTATATTAGTGGCAACAAAGTAAACAAGATGCATGACTATAAAAATAAGAGCAAAAATCACATAATAAAAGGATCAATCCACCAGAAGGTATAAAAATTCCCTATTTTACTGCACCGGTGTTATGGATTCAAAATACATAAATAAAAATGAAAGGAGACAAATCCATAATTACACTGGGGACTTGAACTCTTTGTTTTTAATTAGATAAAGCAGAAAAAAATTAGAAAAGATAGAAAGTTATCTAAACAAAACAACACAAAAAGTTGCCCTCATTTTCATATGTAAAATACTGAAGACAATAATAAAGAACACACATTCTTAGCAAATGGCCCTATTTGCTTACATATTAGTTCATAAAGCAAGGCTGAAGTGTTTTTTTTTAAAATAAATGCATTCATAAAATGTTTTTCACAACAGTGAAATTAAGTCAGGTATCAAAACAAGAAATACAACAAGAAACACAATGCACATCATTTGGAAATAAACCAGACAGCAAACAGTTTTTTAAAAACAAAAAAGAACTGGAAAATATTTGGAACTGAATGATAATTATGGTAGTATCTATATAAATTTTTGGAATGTAATGAAAACAGTGCTTACAGAAAAAGATACAGTCTTAAACACATATAAAACAAAAGCTTGAAATTCTACAATCAAAATATCCATTTTTGAAAGTTTAGAATTTTTTTTAAAACAGCAAATAAACCTAAAACAAGTTAAACAAAGGAAATAATTAAGATGAGGACACAGACTAATGAAATAAAAAAATAAGCGTTCAAAATACAAAAATGACAAAAGTGTGTTCTCTACTTTTAAAAAACTAATAAAAATTAGGCACTCTCTCACAGGATTATTCAACAATTTTGTTAATAGTAAGAAGTAAAGCATATCATATTAAATCCTCCAAGTACTAAAAAGATAGAAATTAGGCTTCATCAACAAGTTTATACCACTAACAAAAAAGATTAACTGCTAGGGAAAAAAAAAAAATTCTAATATAACCAACACAGTAAGAAAGAGCATTTATAATTTTAAATCTTCTGAAAAAAGAAATCTGGCTCTAGGACCAAAATTTTAAGACATCAGTCTCACACAAACTCTTGCAGAATAAACTTTCCAACTTTTTATGAGTTGAATAAAATCTTTATAAAATATTTGACAAAAACATTCAAGGAACAAAAACTAGAGAAAAATGTCTCTAGTAAACATAAATGAACATTCTTAAAATAGCAGCAACTTAATGTGGTGATTTAGTGAATGGATGAAACAACACAATGAAGTGTGACAGCTCTTGGAGTGTATGAATGGTCTAATATTTAAATTCAATTTGTAATTCACTACAGTAGCAGAATTAAGATGAAAAATCATATAGTCTTCTCAAGAGATGTAGAATACATCTTTCATAAAAGTCAATACCATTTTAACATATAGCAAAGTAATCAAAAAAGAGAACCTTCTTATTCTGATAAAGTACCTTACGACAAACTTATATTCAGTGATGAAATATAGAAAATTCTCATTCTAAGATTCAGATTAAAAGAACACTACTGTCATCCCTTTTATACAACATTCTACTAGTGGTACTAACCATCAAATGAAGAATTAAAATTAAATAAAACATATTAACTTTGGGAAAGCAAAGACAAATTTCCCATTATTTTTAGATAACATGATTTTATATCCTAGAAAATACAAATAAACCCAGGAAAAAAATCATTAAAATTAATAAGAAATTTTAAAAAGTCTCTGTATACAAAGTCAATATTAAAAAACAATTATGTTTCTATATACCACAAAAAATAATTAGAGCATGAGAGTTTTTAAAAGATAAAATTTAAAAATAATATCACTGATGAACATAGATGAAAAAATCCTTAACAAAATTCTAGCAGTCAGAATCCAACAACACATTAAAAAGATCATACACCATGACCAAGTGGGCTTTACCCCAGGGATGCAAGGATTCTTCAATATCCATGAATCAATCAATGTAATACACCACATTAACAAATTGAAAAATAAAAGCCATATGATTATCTCAATAGATGCAGAGAAAGCCTTTGACAAAATTCAACATCCATTTATNGAATTTAGAAAGATGGTAACAATAACCCTGTATCCAAGACAGCAAAAGAGACACAGATGTATAGAACAGTCTTTTGGACTCTGTGGGAGAGAGAGAGGGTGGGATGATTTGGGAGAATGGCATTGAAATATGTATAATATCATATATGAAATGAATTGCCAGTCCAGGTCTGATGCATGATACTGGATGCTTGGGCCTGATGCACTGGGACGGCTCAGAGGGATGGTATGGAGAGGAAGGAGGGAGGGGGGTTCAGGATGGGGAACACATGTATACCTGTGGCAGATTCTTGTTGATGTATGGCAAAACCAATACAATATTGTAAAGTAATTTAAAAAAAAAAAAGAAGAAAAAAGAAAGAAAATAAAAATTAAAAAATAATAAAATAAAAATACTTAAAATATTAAATTAAAAAAATCTCTCAAAAATATTTAGTATCACTATACAATAATCTATAATACACTGGTGAAATAATAAATAGTGGAAATATATGCTATATTCATGGATTAGAAAACTCCATACTATAAATATGTTTACTCTCCTCAGATTGATTCATATATTTAACAAAAGTCCAGTAAAAATGCTCCCGATGTTTTTCTTGAGTTGGCATTTGATAAGCTGTTTCTAACTATATACAGAAATGCAAAGGGCCAAGAAAAGACAAGATAACTTTGAAGAAAAGCAAAGCAGAAGGACTTTCAAAACTAATTAAAGTTAAAATAATCATAGTGATGTTCAGCTAGGTAATATACCAGAGAAACATAATACAGAATTAGAAACAAACCCAAGCTTACATACTCACTTCAGTCATAATAAAGATTACATTGCAGTACAATAGGAAAGATTAGTCTTTTCAACAGTGATGCTGGGTCAAAGGAAAAATACATAATATGTATATTAATCCCCAGCTCACACTATAATTCAAAACTGATTCAAGATAAACTATGAACCTAAATATGGAAGATAAAACAATGAAACTTCTAGGACAAGCAGACAAAAATATCTTCATAGCCTTGGAATAAGCAAGAATTTCTTAACAAGACTCAAAAGCCCTAAAAATACAGAAAAATATTATAAATTTGGCCACATTAAGAATTTCTGTTCAATAAAAGACTGTTAAAAGGATGGAAAAAATAAGCCACAACTGAGATAAGATATCAGTAGAAAAACATACCTTACAAAAGACACATATCCAAAATATACAAAATACATTTGAAAATCAGTATAAAGATGAAAAAAGCCATGGGAAAAATGAGTAAAAATTGTTGAACAGGTACAACAAAATAGAAAAATATGACCAGTATGAGAAATGCAATCACAATGAGATATCACTATATACATATGAGAAGTATCCAAAATTCTTGTTGTTGAGGATGTAAAGCAACAGGAACTTTCATATACTGCTACTCTCATGGCCTTTGAAAAAGTGACAAAATCCATTAACATAACATCAAATTTTAAAAGTGACAAAATCCATTTCATATTTTGTATGACTCAACTCAGTATATATACTATCACAAATGTATGCATATGTGACCTAATGATGTTCATAGGGTTACTAATTGTAAATTCAAAAAAAAAAAAAAAATGTAGGCTAGGCATTGGGTATACTAATACAATATATAGCAATAAACAAGTGTGGACTATTGCTAGATACAACAACAAAACAGAATTCTACAACCTAATATAAAAATAATGTCAGGCCTACACCAATCTTTTAGGTGATAGATATCAGAACAGTGACTGAATTTGGAGAGGATGGTACTCTGGGAGTATGTGAGGGAAGGTGCTTCTGTTCTGCAGGTGATTTTCTATTTCATGATCTGGGTGATGCATACATAGTTAACCTTGTGAGAATTCATTAATCCATACTTCTAGTATCTGTGTGCATTGCTGTAGGTCTATTCCTGGAACTAAAGAGCCTCTTGATGAACGTGAAAGAGGAGAGTAAAAAATCTGGCTTAAAACTCAACATTCAAAAACCTAAGATCATGGCATCTGGTCCCATCACTTCATGGCAAATAGATGTGGAAGCAATGGAAACAGTGACAGATTTTATTTTGGGGGACTCCAAAATCACTGCAGATGGTGACTGCAGCCATGAAGTTAAAAGATGCTTACTCCTTGGAAGAAAAGTTATGACCAACCTGGACACCGTTTTAAAAAGCAGAGACATTACTTTGCCAACAAAGGTCCGTCTAGTCAGAGCTCTGGTTTTTCCAGTAGTCATGTATGGATGTGAGAGCGGGACCATAAAAAAAGCTGAGCGCCGAAGAATTAATGTTTTTGAACTATGGTGTTGGAGAAGACTCTTGAGAGTCCCTTGGACTGCAAGGAGATCCAACCAGTTCATCCTAAAGGAAATCAGTCCTAAATATTCATTGGAAAGACTGATGCTGAAGCTGAAACTGAAGCTCCAATATTTTGGCCAATTGATGTGAAGAACCAACTCATTGGAAAAGACCCTAATGCTGGGAAATATTGAAGGCAGGAGAAGAAGGAGACAGATGACAGAGGATGAGAGGGTTGGACGGCATCACTGACTCAATGGACCTGAGTTGAAGCAAGCTCTGGGAGTTGGTGATGGACAGGGAAGTCTGGCATGCTGCATTCCATGGGGTCACTAAGAGTTGGACACAACCGAGCAACTGAACTGAACTGAATTCCTTTACAAAGTTGATCCATAAAGTACATAACTCAAACACCCCTAAGTCCCTGGCCCTCTGCCCTTTGATCTACTGGCATGCCTTCTGTGCAGATGGCCATCAACAAAGTAAATCACTAGTCCAATGCACATGTTTGTTCCCAGGTCTCTGAGTATTTCTGGAGCTAATGTTACAATCCTTGCTCTCCAAGTCATCTTGGTCTCAGCTGGACTCAAAATGCCCACAAAACCCTGTCCTCTCTCCAAACTGGCTCTCTCTCTCTTTCTCTCTCTCTCTCTTTTTTTTTAATTTCAAATTATCACTACCTTAACAAATTCACTACTCTAGCTCTTCTTTTCTCATCAGTTCATATTGCTTCCTCTGCTTTTATAAAACAGAAGCACCATGGAGACCTCCCACATCATACTCAAAACCAGGAAATTAAGCACAGAAATCCCACCTCTGTTAGCAGGAGATACCAGGCTGAGGAGAGCAAACTACCAGTGCATACCTCAAATTCCTCACTTATCAGGCAGTGTATGAGTCTTTCTTTGACTGTATGTGAGCAGTAAGATTCAACAGGGATCCCACCATAATTTAAAGGACTTGGACAAATAGAAATAAACAACCTTGCACTTTCATCTTCTGGTTTCATAGTCAAAAAACGTATTTACTTTCCTGCTAATCTTCTTTTCCCTGTTAAAATCTTTTTTCCTTTGTAAGACAAATGCTTTACCTCTGCTTTAGATTCACTATCCCTCTCGTGATCCAGGATTATCCTTCACTAATGATTCCCTATTTGCCTTTTATCTTCAATCTATCTCTTGTACAACTCAAAAGGCAAGTATGCTTATTCCACTCTCAATTAAAAGGAAAAACTCTGCCTTTCTGTCAATAAAAGCCTAGCTTTTATCACATGCCTGAGCTCCAAATCTTTTCATCCAGTACCTACTAGATATGCTCAACTTAAAGTTATAAAGGCAACTAACACAGATCCATTAGAAACCCCTACATCTTTGCTTACCCACTCCATATAATGATTCCCATTGCTCTGATGGGAAGTCATCCTTGAATCTTCACCTGATGCAGTAAAAATACTCAAGTAAAGTCCATTCTATCTCCTACAATCTCTTTCAAATATATCTGATCAACTTCATCTGCTACTGCTTTAATCTGGGTCTTATTACCTTTAAAAAATTCAACTGGGCTGAAAACAAATCTAGATATACTGTTTTTAGTATACAAAATGATTCATAAACTTTGATAGTTAAAAAAAAAACAAATATATGACAGTCTGTACTGTACTATATCCTTACTACCCTATACATGACATATTTAATTGACATCTGTCAGATGAAAAATAGTACTTTCTATCAAAGGCTCATAGAATAGTTACCAAAATGGATTAAATGTTAGATCACAGGTTAAAAAATATCCTATATCATTTTCAAAATATAAAATCACATATGTCCTTTTGTATGCATACAATAAAAAGCTGCTGAAACAAAATAAATTTTAAGTAAACTTTATCAAAAAATGTCTCATGTAAATAAGTCCTCAGTGTCAAATAACTCTGTATTAGAGAATACTTAAAAATAATTAAAAGTAGAGCACTATAAATCAAAACACAAGACAATGTAAAAGCAGACAGAAGCAAATCTTAACAACAATTTTCAATGTTAAATGAAGAAAAAAAATAAAATTAGTGAACTGGGCATTCAACTAAATAATAAACACAACATAAATAAACCTGAAAAAAGCATTCTTTTTTTTTTAAGGCAGGGTATCAGAACAATTGAGGAAAAGAAGGAGACTAACAAAAGTAGCAATGGCTTTCCCATTTACCATAAATAACTACGTAAAACATAATGATAAAACATCTCATTAATAATAGCATCCATGCTGCTGCTGCTAAGTCGCTTCAGTCGTGTCCAACTCTGAGACCCCACAGATGGCAGCCCACCAGGCTCCCCCATCCCTGGAATTCTACAGGCAAGAACACTGGAGTGGGGTGCCATTTTCTTCTCCAGTGCAGGAAAGTGAAAAGTGAGAGTGAAGTCGCTCAGTCGTGTCTGATTCTTAGCGATCCCATGGACTGCAGCCCACCAGGCTCCTCCATCCATGGGATTTTCCAGGCAAGAGTACTGGAGTGGGGTGCCATTGCCTTCTCCATCCATAGAATCTAAATTATTTGGATTAACTTTGCACAAAACATAAGATATTCATGTTAAAAACGAACACTTGGCTTGAGGGGCATGGAAACATATCTGAATCAAAGCTGTGGCATATTATGCTCTTGAAAGACAAGTTTAGTATTATGATAATGTCAGTTCCCTCTTTATTACTTTTTTATTGTTGCTGTAATAGATTACCACAAATTTTGTGGGTAAAAGCAACATAAATGGATTCTCTCATAGTTTTGAAGGTCAGAAGTCCAAAGTGGATTGAAATCAAGCTCTGCCTCCCTTCTAGAAGCTCTAGAGGAGGATCCATTTCCTTGCTCTATGCATCTTCTAGTGGCCACCTGCTTGCCTTGACTTGTGGCTCCTTCTTCCATCTTCAAAGCCAGCAGTAAGACATCATCAAATCTCTCTTCTCTCTGTCCTCTGCTTCCATTATCTCCTCCTCTGCTGTAACTCTGCCACTTCTTTCCCTTAAAAGGACTTTGTTATTGCATTGGACTCCGATAGGACATATTTATTTAGATGTCTGATACCAATCAATACTGCCTTAATTTGACAGAGTAATTCTAAAGTATAACTGCAAATTCAAACAGATAAAACTAACTTTGAAATTTTATAAGAATAATAAAAGGAGAGGACTTCCCTTCTCAGAGATGAAAACGTGGTGGTGGTGGTTTAGTCACTAAGTCATATCCAACGCTGTCGCAACCCTGCCAGACTCCTCTATCCATGGGATTTCCCGGGCAAAAGTATTGGAAATGTTGCCATTTCCTTCTCCAGGAGATCCTCCCAACCCAGGGATTGAACCCACATCTCCTGTATTGCAGGCAGTCTCCTGCAGTGCAGGCGATTTCTTTACCAACTGAGCCACCAGGGAAGCCCACGAAAATATATGGCACCATAATTATAAAGACAGTGTAGTAGTAGAATAAGAGGAAATATATCTTGGAAGACAGTTTTTAATATATATATGTAATTAGTTTTATAATATGCAATAAGAACTGACATTTAACATCCAAAAGGAAAGAGTTGATTATTTGGTAACTTATACTTGGAGAGTAGATTAATTATTTGGGTGGAAAAAAAGGATTAAAGCTAGATCTGTATGTCACACCATACATCAAAATAAATTCATGATGGATAATACCTTAACAAACAAACAAAAAATTAAACCATTAGATTGAAAGTAAAATATAAATGTTTATCTCTTTCTTTTATTTTTTCCACCCTCTTAAGAGACCCTTGGAATGCAAGGAGATCCAACCAGTCCATTCTGAAGGAGATCAGCCCTGGGATTTCTTTGGAAGGAATAATGCTAAAGCTGAAACTCCAGTACTTTGGCCACCTCATGCAGAGAGTTGACTCATTGGAAAAGACTTTGATGCTGGGAGAGATTCAGGGCAGGAGAAGAAGGGGACGACCGAGGATGAGATGGCTGGATGGCATCACTGACTCAATGGACATGAATCTGAGTGAACTCCAGGAGTTGGTGATGGACAGGGAGGCCTGGAGTGCTGCAATTCATGGGGTCGCAAAGAGTCGGACACGACTGAGTGACTGAACTTAACTGAACTGAACTGAAAAAGGGAGGAAATAAAAGGAAAATTGATAGCTTTGACCATATAAACCCATAGACATACAAACTTGAAAACAGCAAAAAAAAAAAAAAAAAAAAGCAAAAAACAAAGGAAAAAAAAAAAAGCAAA
>SJYV01025744.1:659200-682828 GCA_006410875.1 Neotragus pygmaeus | reverse complement strand
AGAAAAAAAAAAAAAAAAAAAAAAAAAAAGCATAAACAGAAGGAAAGAAAAAACATTAAAATAATGGAAAAATATTTTCAATCATGAGAAATGCTTCTGACATATTAAAAATCCCATTAGAAAAATGGGCAGAGAAAATTTTTAATAATTTATTAAATTAACACTTGTTAAGTGGAGCACAGCACGCCAGATGGTGAGTCTCAATTGAACAAGAGACAAGGAGAGAAATTGAGTTACAAAAGTCTATTACTCACAGTTCTTGGAAGAAACACCTTGAAGGGCCACACAGGGAAGTCAAGGTAGGATGTAGCAAGTAGAGACATAGTTTGGGGCACATGCCTTTCTTAGAGTCTTCCCTGGTGGCTCAGAGTAAAGAATCTGCCTACAGTGTGGGACACCTGGGCTCAATCCCTGGGTTGGGAAGATCCTCTGAGGAGGGCATGGCAACCCACTCCATTATTCTTGCCTGGAGAATCCCTATGGATGGAGAAGCCTGGCAAGCTACAGTCCATGGGGTTGCAAAGAGTCAGACACAACTGATCGACTAAGCATTACCCTTATTAGGGTCCATGGGTAGGGTGCTTTATAGTTACTGGGCTAAGATTGGTCAATGCAAACAAAAAGAGTGATTTCTGATAAGGCAAATCATGGTCTTATCTAAAAGGCACACACGGGGAAAGCCCTAGAGGCAGGGGAGAATGTTGATCACAAGGGCTGCTGGGAAAGTAATATCAGGGACTGACATTTTCTTGTGACTCTACAGGCAGCACTCTAAGGCCCCTGCTTGCATGAGGATTAGTGTCAGTTTCAGGTCCCTGCAGGCTGCTTGGCCAAACCAAATGAATGGTAAAACAGCAATACTAAGGAGTAGCTTAGCTAAATTCTCAGCTGAAGTATTAACTGGCAAAAGGAAGATGAAAACAATCCACAAATACATTTTGAAAATAAACTGCTAATTAAATAAATGTATATTAAAAATACCTATACAGTGCCATATTTTCCTACCAAATGAACAAAGCTTGTTTTCTTTTTTCTGATGATATTCTTTGTTGCTTTCAATGAGGAGGAAGAAATAAACACTCATATACCAATCTAGCACAGATCTAAACTAGTACAAGATTTCTGGAAGATATTTAAATGCATTAAAAATTACATATACTTTAACTCTCTGATGTGAACAGAAATACTTTTAAAGAAGAGTGTTATTTATAATTGCAAAAAAAAGGAATGTAACAACCAAAACTTCCATCAATAATGGATAGGATAAATATGTTACATTCATAGAAGTAAATGTATATGGTAATTAAATATCATATTTACAGTTATATTTAAAGATATGGGAGAGTATTCATTGAATATTAAGTGAAAAAATGTTATATAACTTTTTGAATAAGTTTTTAAACTATATAGATACATTATATTTATGATAAGTTTAAATAAGAAAATAACTTAGAGTGTCTTTCTCAATACTAACCTTTTAAATTTTAATTTTTTTAGTTTTATTTCTTTGTGATTTACCCTATTTTCACTGTAGATTATACAATGAGTATTAATCTTTTTTGTAATTTTATCAGTACTTGTAGATTTGAGAGCCTGTTTCCAGAGCCATCTTAATAACAGAGCAAAAATAATATAGAATATAAAACAAATACATTATCCACAATCACATGTTAAATTTTTAAAAGTAATTTTTCTGGCTTTTCTCCCTATCTGAAGTGATTCTGCTTTAATGTTTAAATTGTTTAAATCCCTCTGGACCCATGTTGTTGCTGTGTTCTGAAAGTAACTTAGCCATGTCTGATACTTTGCAACCCCATGGACTGCAGGCCACCAGGCTCCACTGTCCATAGACTTCTCCAGGCAAGAATACTGGAGTGGGTTGCCATTCCTTTTCCAGGGGTCTGGACCCATAAAACCTTGCATTGATCAACCTGGTCTAACCAAAACAGATTCAGTTACATGCTTCTTACCAAAGAAAAAAAAATTTTTTATACATGTTAGGTAGGATTTGAGGTAAACCTAGCCAGCAAGAATAATAACTTCAAGAATTCAAGACATTTTCCTATTTCATATCCTTTATATATTTTCACTGGACCCTGGAATAGTGCCATAACTCTATTTGGTATGGATTATAATATAGGCTCAGCTCAGTTCAGCTACAAGAAGAAATTCTTTAAAACAGACAATAAATGAGAATGAAAATTAAGAAAGAGGATAGGCTCCCTGTTGAGTTCATCGTGTTTAAATGCGTACTTCAACTTTAGTCTGGCTTCTGAAACTACATCAGACGTAATTTCTCTGTTTGTCCTCCCGCCTTCAATCTTTCCCAGCATCAGGGTCTTTTCAAATGAGTCAGTTCTTCACATCAGGTGGCCAAAATATTGGAGTTTCAGCTTTAACATCAGCCTTTTCAATGAATATTCAGGACTGATTTCGTTTAGGATGGACTGGTTGAATCTCCTTGCTGTTCAAGGGACTCTCAAGAGTCTTCTCCAACACCACAGTTCAAAAGTATCAATTCTTCGGCACTCAGCTTTCTTTATAGTCCAAATCTCACATCCATACATGACTACTGGAAAAACCACAGCTTTGACTAGATGGACTTTTGTTGGCAAAGTAATGTCTCTGCTTTTTAATAAGCTTTCTAGGTTAGTCATAGCTTTTCTTCCAAGGAGGAAGTGTCTTTTAATTTCACATTGATTTAGTTTTTAACTATCTTTCCTTTTGAAATTCTTTCTATTTCCACTTACATATAATTATTTAAACATGACTTGCATAGTGTATTTAAGTTTTAAACTTAAAATTAAAAACCCACTTTGTTTGCTTTTTCTTTTCATTGCTCAGATTACTAACACCTAATATTGAAGATTTTAAGATGCTCTCCAGCTAGTGTAGAACTCCTCTGCATTAGCAAGGGATCAATAGCCACACTCTGGCTTCCATAAGAATAACATTCTCACAATTTTGACAGGCAGTGCAGTCAGAAAGTACTGTAGTACACCCAACAATAAATGCTATAAACATGTGATATATAAGGGTAGGAATAGGACATTAATACATAAGCACGACTCAGTTTGGATTATGAAATGAGAGCCTTCTAAGGAACAAACATGGTTATCCTAGGGAAAAAAAATTTTATCATGTGGTGTTTGGCTTGAGGAGGCCATAATTATTAGTTTTAATATCAGTACTCATATTTTGCTTGTATCATTCTGTGAAATATCACTAGAAAATATTTTTATTTAATTGTCTCTTCAATTCCAGAGGCAACTCTCAAATCTTTAGTAAAAGAGGACTTTGTTTTAAGAAACCTGATTTGGAGAACTGTCTCAAGCATTGGTAGAATTTACTGCCCCAAGAAAAAGCGATGCAAAAAAGCAAAATGGCTGTCTGAGGAGGCCTTACAAATAGCTGTGAAAAGAGGAGAAGCTAAAAGGAAAGATATACCCATTCGAATGTAGAGTTCCAAAGAATAGCAAAGAGAGATAAGAAAGCCTTCTTCCGTTNGAACAACTGTATGTCCACATGCAAAAGAATGAATCTAGACACAGACCTTATATCTTTCATAAAAACAGACTCAAAATTGTTGATAGACCTAAATGTAAAACAAATAAAAACTATAAACCTTTTAGAAGAAAGTGTAAGTGTTAGTCGCTCAGTTGTGTCCAACTCTTTGTGACCCCGTGGACTGGCTCCTGGACTCCCTGCCAGGCTCTTCTCTCCTTGGAAATTTCCAGGCAAGAATACTGGGGTGGGTTGCCATTTCCTTCTCCAGGGGATTTTCCCAACCCAGGGATCAAACCCAGGTCTCCCACTTTGCAGGCCATTTCTTTCTCATGTGAGCCACCAGGGGACAGGAAGGGGAAACTGTTAGTTGTGGAATGTGGGATTTAGTTCCCTTACCAGGGATTGAACCCAGGTCCCCTGCATTGGGATTATGGAATCTTAGCCACTATACCACAAGGGAGATCCCTTTGGAAGATAACATAGGAGAAAATCTAGATGATCTTGGTTTTGGTGGTGACCTTTTTAAGACTCAAAACCAAAAGCATGATCCATGAAAGAAATACTTGATAATCTGGGATTCAGTGAATTAAATACTTCTGGTCTGTGAAAGACAGTGTTAACAGAATGAGAATTCAAGCCACATACTGGGAGAAAATGTTTGCTCAAAACACACACCCAATAAAGAAAGTAAGCAGCCAGATTTTAAATGGTTAAAATCTTAACAAATCCTCACCAAAGAAGNCTTTGCTAGCATGTGAGATGAGTCTAATTGTGCAATATTTTTAACAATTTTTGGCATTGTCTTTCTTTGGGATTGCAATGAAAACTGACCTTTTCCAGTTCTGTGGCCACTGCTGAGTTTTCCAAATCTGCTGGCGTATTGAATGCAGTTCTTTAACAGCATCATCTTTTAGGACTTGAAATAGCTCAGCTGGAATTCCATCACCTCCACTAGCTTTGTTCATAGTGCTGCTTCCTAAGGCCAGGACCACTTGACTTCACAGTCTAGGAGGTCTGGTCTAGGTAAGTGATCACACCATCGTGGTTATATAGGTCATTAAGATTTTTTTTTTGTATAGTTCTTCTGTGTATTCTTGCCACCTCTTCTTAATATCTTCTGCTTCTGTTAGGTCCATACTGTTTCTGTCCTTTATTGTGTCCAGTGAAATGTTCCCTTGGTATCTCTAAGTTTCTTGAAGAGATCTCTAGTCTTTCCCATTCTGTTGTTTTCCTCTATTTCTTTGCATTGAGTATTCCCCTAGTTCTTTCATTAAGTATCCGATAAACTAGCTGGTGTGTGTTTAAGGATCACATTGTACAAAATAAGTAAACTCTGCTTATGCTGCTGCTGCTGCTGCTGCTACTGCTGCTAAGTCACTTCAGTTGTGTCCGACTCTGTGCGACCCCATAGATGGCAGCCCACCAGACTTCCCCATCCCTGGGACCCTGCAGACAAGAACACTGGAGTGGGTTACCATTTCCTTCTCCAATGCATGAAAGTGGAAAGTGAAAGTGAATTCACTCAGTCTTGTCCAACTCTTCATGACCCCACGGACTGTAGCCTACCAGGCTCCTCCATCCACAAGATTTTCCAGGCAAGAGAACTTGAGTGGGTTGCTATTTCCTTCTCCAAGTAAACTCTAGACTCGCGCTAACGTTAACTGGACTAGCAGGTGGGTTCATCCGTATTATTTAAATTGTCATTTTGCTTCCTATCTTCTTCCCTTCAAGTATTAGGGAATTTACATAAGATTTTTTAGTATGCATATATAATGTGATGGCATTGTAAACACTGATATGCTTCAATATTATTAAGACAATGAAACTAACATCTCTTTCTCAGAGATAATAAGGGAAGTAAATGACATTACAGGCTGCCCCAGTGGCTCAGGGGTAATGAATCTTCCTGCAATGCAGGAGCCTCAGGAGATGTGGGTTCTGACTTCTGGGTTAGGAAGACTCCCTGGGGCAGGGAATGGCTACCCACCTCAGTATGCTTGCCTGGAGAATCCCATGGGCAGAGGAGCCTGGTTCACAGGGTCACAAAGAGTCGGACATGACTGAAGTGACTTAGCACACACACATGCAAATGAGATAATATATGTAAAGTACTTAGGGACGTGCCAATCACATGTAATAAATTACAGTATCTTTTATTCAGCAAATACAGGAGCAAAATATTACTTTTCAACTTTGAAGGTAGAGGCAAAGGTCTTCCAACCCCCAAACACAAATAGCCCCCAACAATGCTATTTTCTTAAGGGAACAGTGTGATCCATCTCATGTTTTAGAAGCATGTGCTAATAGTTGCTGTTGGTGTTTCCAGATCTATTCTTTCCCTTCTCCATACTGCTCCGTGCTCTGATAGGCCAACCATCATGGACTACATCCACTGGGCTCCCTGAATTTCAGTTTGACCAGTAAAAGTCATGGGTAAGGCACTGAAGGGAAGAGGGTATGAAGTTAGTATCTGTTTCCCTCCAGGCTGTGGATCAGTAACAACTGTATTTCTCAGCTGCTGCTATTTAGTGCTTCCCCAGGGGATCTTACCTACCCAGGAATTGAACCTGTGTCTCCTGCATTGGTAGGCGGATTCTTTACCACTGAGCCATCTGGGAATTTCATGTTTCTCTACCAAAGGCCATAGCTCTTGTGATCTGACTTCCTAGGACTAGGACTCTCTCTCTTTCTCCTGCTTTTGGGAGATGATTCTTTCCCTGGCCCCTGTTGCATGGAGGATGGATTGGAAGGGAAGAAGATGGAAAGTGGGGAGATTACTGGAAAATACTTGCAGACAGGAAATAGTGAGGATCTGATCAAATCAGTGGAAGGTGGACCAGAGAAAACAAGACAGAAATAACATGCACTTAGAATATATCTAGTATCAGTTCAGTTCAGTCGTTCAGTAGTGTCCGACTCTTTGCAACCCCATGAATTGCAGCACGCCAGGCCTCCCTGTTCATTATCATCTCTCGGAGTTCACTCAGACTCACGTCCATCGAGTCAGTGATGCCATCCAGCCATCTCATCCTCGGTCGTCCCCTTCTCTTCCTGCCCCCAATCCCTCCCAGCAGCAGAGTCTTTTCCAATGAGTCAACTCTGCATGAGGTGGCCAAAGTACTGGAGTTTCAGCTTTAGCATCATTGCTTCCAAAGAAATCCCAGGGTTGATCTCCTTCAGAATGGACTGGTTGGATCTCCTTGCAGTCCAAGGGACTCTCAAGAGTCTTCTCCAACACCACAGTTCAAAAGCATCAATTCTTTGGCACTCAGCCTTCTTCACAGTCCACCTCTCACATCCATACATGACCACAGGAAAAACCAATAGGATGGAAAAAAAATTGTGACTCACTGGATGAAAGAGCAGTGGAGTCAGTCAGTCCAGGAGGACTCACAGGGATCTTGCTTTAGCAAACATATGAAGATTGATGCTATTCACAGAGATGGGAAGTGATACTTTCTGATTTGCTTTTCCCCCTTAATTTCTATTATCACTCACTGGGAAATGGATTGCTTGCTTCTTTGAGGTATCTCATATTTTATTCAGCACTTACTAGGACCCCACCTACTCTCCTTTATTGGACTGTGAAAATTATTTGGGTATATGGCTTTATTTTTGAGTAGTCAAAAATTGTTGTTGTTGTTTAGGCACTAAGTTGTGTCTTATCCTTTTGTGAGACGACCAGACTCCTTTTCCCATGGGATTTTCCAGGTAAGAATACTGAAGTGGTTGCCATTTCCTTCTCCGGGGGATTTTCCCAGACCAGGCATCAAACCTGTGTCTCTTGCATGGGCAGCCGGATTCTTTACCACTGAGACATCTGGGAAGCTAGTTAAAAATTAGAGCACTATATTTTAATTAAAAAGAATTTTAAACAGCTCGTTTTGAGATAAAATTGACATAAACTATGTTTTCTCAAGCATGCATGATGTTAAGCTTTGAAATACGTATACTTGTGAACCATCACTACAAGCAAAATAATTAATATATACACAACCACTCAAAGTTTCCTGTTGGCTTTTCGTAATCCCTCCTTCACACACCCCTTCCCACAGCCCTCCTGACTCCAGACCCAGGCAGCAACTATCTGCTTTCTACCACTATACAGTAGGATGTAATTTGAAGAAATGTATATAATCTTTATATATTTATATTTACAAGGAAATATATTTATGGATTTATATAAATAGTCCATGTGCTTTTTCCTGGTTTCTTTCACTGGGCCTAAGTATTCTGAGATGTATCCATACTCTGGTATGTATTCCTTTAGTTTGTGTAGTGTTTCATTGTATGAACATACCATGATGGTTCATATTCTCACCTGTTGATGGACACTGTTGTCATCTCCAGGATTTCATATATAGATTTATCAATTTTTTTTTGAGTGTGCATGCAGCATGTGGGATCTTAGTTCTCTGACCAGGGATTGAACCTGCATCCCCCACACTGGAAATACAAGGGCCGTAACCACTGAAACCCCAGGGAAGTCCCTTAGATATATCAGTTTAATGAAAGTGATTATATTTCTACATAAACTCTTAATTCTGCCACAGAAATTGGCAAATGTATATACCTCAAGAATCTAAAAATAAAATATAAGAATAAATAAAATGAAGCCTCCAAAAAAGCTGTTACTGTTTTGTGTTTTTATGGCTTTTTGTTTTTTTAAAAAATTGAATTTGTATACATCCAGCACCAATTCATTCTAAATAAAAAAAAAAAAAAAAAAAAAAAAAAAAAATGCCATCATCCATTTGCCTTAAGAACACAATAAACTAAATAAAAAGAAATCCTGATTATGGTTTATATTAGTTTTAATCCTATATCTAGTGCCATATCCACACTGACTACTATACTCAACAGAAAATTCTCTGTTTTCTTTTAATCCAGTGACAAGGAAAGGGTGGGCAAAAACATAAGGATATCATCAAAATACAGAGAAAGTAAGAATGAAAAATGTGTTTAATCAAATTTGTAGGCTTTGTAAATTTTTGTGGGCCTAAAGATTGAGAAATCATTTCAATACCAATATTGAAACTTCAGTGTAACTTTGCAGTATCCTGTCCCTCAATGTCTAGACTGCTCTTGATTTTTCTGAAGTTTTATTTAGGTTTCCAACTTCTTTTGCTGTAATAGTTACCTTGAGATTATTCTATACAGAATCATATATCTGGGGAAAGTCATACTTGTTTTAAACAAGCATTTTATTCTGTATGGTTTTCAGAGTGATTTTCATGTGTTCCTTAAGGGGAATGAAAAACAGTCATCCCTCCAACAGGAAGCCTGGAGAAACATCCAGCTCAGCTCTGTGGTCACGCACAGCTTCCTGTTACATTCCAGGAATTGCTCTTGGGTGTAAACAATCATCTTCCAGGGACAGGCCTTGGGTATCACTCTCAACTGTAGAGCATAATCTGGCTATCGCTGTTAAATTCATTCTATAGAGTAGGACGTCTCCAGTTGCTGAATATGTCAAACCCTTGTCAGGCTCATTCTAGTGATCATTACTTTTAGGAAAGCAGAATGTTTTATTGATAGGAGTCTATGCATCTTTTCCTCCAAATAAAACACTCTTTGATTGATTGTTTCACCATATTGAGAAGTGTGTTTGAAAGGAGGATATCCACAAGAGTTTTATGCTTTCTAGCATCTGCCAACAATAAACGTAATAATAAATAAGGACCTGCCTATAAAAATGCCTACAGCATCATCAAAATATGAGGATATTTGAGAAATTGATCAAAAATGAAACACAACTTTCTGAATAATACATTACATTAGTCAGGACTTAGGACTATACTGCATAATGACCTAAAAACCTATACTCAATGACTAGATAGAAATGCATGTGAGACACAGAGTTAATCCCAAAGTTGATTAAGAGTGTCAGTTGAGTTGTCCAATATGAGGGCTACCAGACATGTGCGTCCATGTCAATGTGAATGTACATTAATTAAAATAGAATAAATACTTCAATTGTCGGTCTCACCAACCACACATTTCAAATGCTTAATAACCACATATGGCTAGTGGTTGTAATAGTATACAGCAAACATAGAGTGTTTCTAGCATCACAGAACGTTCTATGGGCCAGAGACAGTGTACAAAATACAATACTTAAAGAAGGATGAAAGTAATTCAGATTTTTTGCTCTCAGAAAAAAAAAAAGGAATGGGTGACTTGCACCACACTAAGAATTTTTCTGCTGTTTCTCAACATTTAAAAAATTTGAGTGAGTCAACTTTTTTTAAACTAAATTGATTAGAAGTTCTAACTATCGTTATATAACAAAACTAGATTTTATGGATGTTAACTGTGTTTAATTGGGGCATTTAAAAAAAAATAGGTACTTAGACATTTTTACAGAAAGATAAAAGAAATCACAACAAATTATAATTTTTAAAAGCTGACAATAGAAATTCAAAACTAGCATTTTTAGTGATTGTCTAGTCACTTTATATCCCCTAGATTTTGTTTCTTCATATGACAATATTCTGATAACATTTTATAGAGAGACAATTATAGTGTGGTTCAGTTCAGTTCAGTTCAGTCGCTCAGTTGTGTCTGACTCTTTGCAACCCCATGATCGCAGCATGCCAGGCCTCCCTGTCCATTAACAACTCCCAGAGTTCACTCAGACTCATGTCCATCGAGTCAGTGATGCCATCCAGCCATCTCATCCTCNTCATTGGAAGGACTGATGTTGAAGATGTAACTCCAATTATTGGCCACCTGATGTAAAGAGATGATTTACTTGAAAAGACTCTGATGCTGGAAGAGATTGGGGGCAGGAGGAGAATGGGAGGACAGAGGATGAGATGGTTGGATGGCATCACCGACTCAATGGACATGAGTTTGGGTAAACTCCAGGAGCTGATGATGGACAAGGACGCCAGGTGTTCTTCAGTTCATGGGGTTGCAAAGACTCGGACACGATTGAGCGACTAATCTGAACTAAACTGCAATATGAAACATTAAGCTCTTAGGCTATTTTACGGAGAAGGCGATGGCACCCCACTCCAGTACTCTTGCCTGGAAAATCCCATGGACAGGGGAGCCTGGTAGAGAAGGAAATGGCAACCCACTCCAGTGTTCTTGCCTGGAGAATCCCAGGGACAGGGGAGCCTGGTTGGCTGCCCTCTATGGGGTCACACAGAGTTGGACATGACTGAAGTGACTTAGCAGCAGTAGCAGCAGCAGGCTATTTTAATAATTATAAATGTTTTAAAAGTAAAAATGTTCTTTTCTGCCTTTCTTTTATCAGTCCCTCATCTGATTCTGAATGGAAGTTTAGGCTGGATCTTGTAAACTTAGAGCCTTATACAAAAAGCTATAATTTGTGCCTGTAACAAAGAACTTTGAGGTTATCAATAAATTGAAATATGATCTAGTTATATTTCCCTAATATGTCTGTTTTTTTTTTTTTTTTAATTCTCCTAATCTATACCTCAGTGATCTGGTCAGCTAAGTCAATTTTATTGACCAACATATTCATTGCCAGTCAATTTAATCTGAATAGTGGGTTTGTGTGAATAGATAGGACATAGTCAAATGCAAATTTGGATGTCCATCCATGTAATTTGATCTGGAAACAGAGTAAACAATTACCATTATTGTGAAGTTTGGGGTCTACATAGCCAGACTTTTTATATTGGTAGGGGTAAAATAATTGCCAAGTCCTAAACATTTTTTGCTGTGTAGATCTGTTGTATAGCCACAAGCAATTTCACTTGGCTTATTCATTCTTCCTTTCTTCACTTCTAGAACATTATGGTTTAAATTGCAACCAACCTTTTGCACATTTGTTCTGACTTCTTTACGTTGTAACTACAATATAGCACATTTGAGGTCAAATCTGTACATTCTAATTACACAGAACCAAAAGCAGACAGGCCCCTGTGCACTTGTGAACCAAATACAACCAAATGTTTCCATTTGTGAACCCAAGATTACTGGGGAATTTCAAATATTTCTATTTCTCAATGACAAAAGGGGCTTGCTTTCAGCATTAAGGCAAAAAGTAGTTTGTTTGGTTTTTTTTACAAGGCTTGTAATAAATAAAAAATGTTTCTTTCCATGTGCTTGCCTAGAGTCTGGTTTTAAGTATTTCTTATGTTTTCAGTAAAAATGTAGAAATGTTGTACCTCCCTGAAATCTAAGAGGTGAAACTGACCAGCCATAGAAAGGAAATTGACTAGTCCAATTCCATTGCCTAAAGGAAAAGAAATTTGAGGATGTGGAAAAAAGCAGAAAAGTGTTTTTTAAAAAATACATTTGTATTTTAAAAGTCCGTTTTCATCTTCTAAATCCTTATTGAAAACAAGGCAATAAAATTTACATGATATAAATATATATGTGGTCAGGTATTTAGGAATAAAAACAAGTCTGGCACTGATTTATGGAATTCTTTGTGCTTTGACGTGACTAAGGGTGAAAGGTTCCTTTTGCTAAATATAATGACACCCATACCTAAGAAAGCATCTGGATGCCATTCTTGGAACTTGAACACTTTGCTAAAAATCAGGCCTGTGACCCTAGTAACCAGTCAGTCAGTCCATAAAATTTCTTTCTTTTTTTTAAATGTCTTTTTGGCATACCCTTCTTAGTCATAGTTTTCTTTTTGAATACTGAGTGTTGGTATGTGAAGAAGCTCTTTCCTATGTGATGTTTTACATTATAGAATTGATTAGATATTTACTACATGATTTTAATTCTCTGATGCATTTTTTTCCTGCTGTTAAATGAGTAACTTGACATATATGTCAAAGAGTGTGTGTATGAATATGTGTCGTCATTGGCAAAAGAGTTAAATTTTCTGGACCTAAGTTTCTAATCCAAAAATTCTCAATATGGTATTCAAGGTGCTTTTCTTATAGTGTAAGTGTGAGAGTAGAAGTGGTTGCTGGTGATATATATAGGAATATATAAGGAATATAAGAGGTAAAGTTTTCACATGTCTATTTTATTTTATAATACTTATACACAAAAGTTATTTAATTGCATATTTAAGGCATAAAATAAATTTTAAAATAGATAAAGAATATCAGGCAGCTGGCTTCAAGTGCTATAGCGTATTTCCTACCTTTCTTTTCTAGTGAAATTTTGTTCTGAAATTACATGAGTGAATTTTTGCTCTAACCCTATATTCACAGTCTAAATTTGTTGTCTAATTAAATAAAGTAAATGAAGAGCATAAAAAAAGAAGCCATGGAAAGTCTGAATAGTTATCCTGGTTTTAGAGATCACAGAGGAAATAAGCAATTTGGGCACTGGTTTTCTTAATGTGAATTTAAAATAGGCAAACCAGGAATTTTGTCCCTGTTGGTAAACATTTATCAGATGGTAAAGAATCTGCCTGCAATGCAGGAGACTGGGGTTTGATCCCTGGGTTGGGAATGTCCTCTGGAGAAGGGAATGGCAATCCATTCCAGTGTTCTTACCTGGAGAATCCCATGGACAGAGGAGCCTAGTGACCTCCAGTCAGTGGTGTCACAAAAAGCCAGACATGACTGAGTGACTAACACTACCTATAGGGGAAAAGGATAGTTATTGGCAATAAGCTTTTCTTTTCTTCTAGTTCTGCCACGAGGCTTTTGGGGATCTTAGCTCCCAGTTAGGGATCAAACCCAGCTCCAGAAGTGAAAGCACCAAGTCCTAACCACTGGACTGCCAGAGAATTCCCAGTAATAAGTTTTAAACTCTCTTTTTTCACTTTATAAATTCAAATCTTTATGATTTAGCACATATAGCAAGAAACATGAATATAATATGCTATTTGAGTAAGTATTACACCTTATGGTTATCTTAATGATAAATTTTATCACTAAACCTTGATATCAGGATTTACATCTCAAATTTTATTTACATATTTCTTTTATATATTCACATACTCTTGAGCAACAGATAGTTGTCTTGGGCATAAAGGTGTCTTTTTTTGTGAGACTATTCCTTCTAAAAGTGTATATTGCTAAACAAAGAAGGAGAAAGAAGATGATGCTTCCTAGGTAAGATAAATCAACAATGATCCCAAATGACTCTGTTCCCACTCAGGTATCTATGATTTGTATATCACCAGCTACAGACACAGAACTGTTTTTAGAAGTCGTGTGTCTGGCATGTTGTAGGCTCTCAATGCATTCATTTAACAATATGAGTTTTACTGAGCACTTTTAACTCTCTAGGCTCTGGTCCAAGTGCTGGGAATAGAGCAGTGACCAGAACAGGAAAGTTATACCTGCTATGTGTTAGTCAATCGGTCATGTCCAACTCTTTATGATCCCATGGACTGAAGCCCGCCAGGTTCCTCTGTCCATGGAATTCTCCAGGCAAGAATACTGGAGTGAGTTGCCATTTCCTTCTCAATCTTCTCCAGGGGACCTTCTCAACCCAAGGATTGAACCCAGGTCTCCTGCATTGCAGGCAGATTCTTTCATCTGAGACACCAGGGAAGTCCTGCTATAGTGAGTTTAATTAGAGCCTCCAAAAGACAAGTTCATTCTGAACTTCAGAATGTAAACTAATTTGAAATAAGAGGCTTTGTAGATGAAATTAAAGTAAGAATCTCAGGATACGATTAGGGTGAGCTTTAAATCCAATAATTTATAAGACAGATAAGGAGAAGATACAGACAGAAGAAGACCATGTGAGAAATAAATTTCTGTTGTTTGTAAGACACTGAGACTAGAATATTTTGTTATAGAAGCCCAAATGGAATACATTCAATATTCACTTCCTACGTTTCCTGACAGATATGACCAATGCTAATAAATAATGAATGAATATTCAAGGCAGATGGATATTCATAGAATACTATATGGGAATAGTCATTTCGTTTTATGTTCTGTACTTCTTAGTTGGGGCAGTCAGAAATGAGAACTATGGTGAAAAGTGGTGTTGGTACTAAGATATTATTTTTTATTATTTTAGTAGCAGTGTATTAATCAGATAGGTTACCATATCTAAAATTTCTGAATTTTTTAAAAAACTTTAATGGACTGCTAAAAGTTGAAAGGCATTTTAATTTAAAACTAATAATATACTCTATTTTTCTAAAATAGTACTTTTCATCATTGTAATTCCATATTTTATTGGAATAGCTGTTTGCTTAATAATTATCTCTTATAGATAATAAGATTACAGAAGGGGTCCAACATATAACTTTGAGTTTTCTTTTTCACTCCTGTAGTACCCAGAATATACCTAAAACATAATATTCACTGAATTACGAGTTAATGATGTCTATAGTCACTGACTCTGGTGATGTCATGTTCTTATCTCTAAACCATTTATGGGCAGGGGCAAGGCAGAGATGGAGGACTGGATGCATTCAGGTTTAGGTGTGCATCACATGCTCCATCCTTGGAAGTAATAAGGTCAGTCATCTTCAACCAAAGCATATCCACTGGGAATAGGAAAAAATATCCTCACTGACTTTCCTCTAGAGGCCAATCTTGAGACAAAGATTCAAGCGCAAATAAATTATTTGGAAGGGAATCTCACAAACACTCATGGAGTGATAAAAGAACAGACTGTGTATGATTTCAATACCTCTAGACCATGAAAATTTTGCACCTTGCTTTATGTCCCCAGATATGTTCCAGTGTCTCCTAGTTTATGGTCTATAAATAGAATTTGTTTCCTAGTGTTGTATGAAAATTGTATAAGTCTTAATTATGTTGAATTGGTTCATGGTTCTTTTCAGATCTACTATATCCTTCTACTTTTCTGTATATTCATTCTATTGATTTTTTTCAGAGTTTGATATTAAAACTCCAACTAAAAATCTTAATTTATTTGCTTAAACAATTGTAATATATAGTGGAACTATATATTTGTTTGTTCTGTATTTTCCAAGCCTCCTGAAATATGTTATCACACTTTCATAATTTAAAAAAAAGAGAGAGAGAGAAAACAGAGAAAAAGAAAAAAAGAAAAGAGCAAAGAGAAACACTGGTGGGGAAGTCATGAAGATAGACAGGAAGATAAGGTTGCCAGTAAGTGGTCACTAATTGAGCAAGTTGCCACAATTGGTAACTGAGGCCTAATCCTACTGGGAAACTCTGATTACCTCTATCTGAGAGAGAAGGGAAATTTATACCCCAACTTCCATCAGTCATTGACTGAGACACATTCCTGAAGAAGTTAATTCCCTAGCACTTTGTCCTATCAGACACAAAGAGAGAAGAAATTCTGGAAGCCAGAGGAAGTCCCTCAGGCAGAGATGAACTTGTTGGCACTGAGGAGCTGGGCCATTCTGTACTGAGTTGGTGAAATACAAGCAGACATGGTCTAGGTACCAATAACGTCTACTACAGGCGACTCCCTCAAAACAAAAAAGGAGCATGATTGATTGCCTCAGTAAGGGAAAATGGAACCTGGGCAGCAACATAAATAAGAAATTGTACTGCTTCTTGGTGTTTAACACCTGACTCTGTTTAAGTGTAAAGCAAATGTTAATTCCATTGGTCCTTGGGAGAAAGCAAGACATAGTTATTAATGTGAATGCAGATGATCTTTGATCAAAAAGTGAATGTTCTCTCCAGTAATATAAGTTTTTGAGCTGTCTCTGAGAACTATTGCATTTTACTGGTGGAAGGTATGCAAAGTAGGAAGTCAAGAAATACCTGGAGTAACAGGTAAATTTGGCCTTGGAGTACAGAATGAAGCAGGGCAAAGGCTGATAGAGTTTTGCCAAGAGAATGCACTGATCATAGCAAACACACTCTTCCAACAACACAAGGCAAGACTCTACACGTGGACTTCACCAGATGGTCAATATTGAAATCAGATTGATTATATTCTTTGCAGCCAAAGATGGAGAAGCTCTATAGAGTCAGCAAAAACAAGACCTGGAGCTAACTGTGGTTCAGATCATGAATTCCTTATTGCCAAATTCAGACTTAAATTGAAGAAAGTAGGGAAAAACACTGGACAATTCAGGTATGATCTAAACCAAATCCCTTACGATTATATAGTGAAAGTGACAAACAGATTCAAGGGATTAGATCTGATAGAGTGCCTGAAGAATAATGGATGGAGTTTCATGATTTTGTACAGGAGGCAGGGATCAAGACCATCCCTAAGAAAAAGAAATGCAAAAAGGCAAAATGGTTATCTGAGGAGGACTTAAAAAGAGCTATGAAAAGAAGAAAAGTGAAAGGCAAAGAAGAAAAGGAAAGATATACCCATTTGAATGCAGAGTTCCAAAGAATAAGGAAGAGAGATAAAAAAGCCTTCCTCGGTGATCAATGCAAAGAAATAGAGGAAAGGCAATGCCAAAGAATGCTCAAACTACCCCACATATCTACTCATCTCACATGATAGTAAAGTAATGCTTAAAATTCTCCAAGCCAGGCTTCAACAGCACATGAACCATGAACTTCCAGATATTCAAGCTGGATTTAGAAAAGGTAGAGGAACCAGAGATCAAACTGCCAACATCTGCCGGGTTATTGAAAAAAGCAAAAGAGTTCCAGAAAAATATCTATTCCTGCTTTATTGATTACGACAGAGCCTTTGACCGTATGGATCACAATAAACTGTGGAAAATTCTGAAAGAGATGGGAATACCAGGTCATCTTACCTGCCTCTTGAGAAATCTGTATGTAGGTCAAGAAGCAACAGTTAGAACTGGACATGGAAGAACAGACTGGTTCCAAATAGGAAAAGGAGTACATCAAGGCTGTGTATTGTCACCCTGCTTATTTAACTTATATGTAGAGTGATTTCTCCAAAATCATGAGAAATGCTGGGCTGGATGAAGCACAAGCTAGAATCAAGATTTCTGGGAGAAATATCAATAACCTCAGATATGCAGATGACTCTTATAGCAGAAAGCAAAGAAGAACTAAAGAGCCTCTTGATGAAAGAGGAGAATGAAAAAGTTGGCTTAACAGTCAACATTCCGAAAATTAAGATCATGGCATCTAGTCCCATCACTTTATGGCAAAGAGATGGGGAAGCAATGGAAACAATGACAGAATTTATTTTGGGGGGCTCCAAAATCACTGCAGATGCTGACTGCATCCATGAAATTAAAAGATGCTTGCTCCTTGGAAGAAAAGTTATGACCAACCTAGACAGCATATTAAAAAGCAGAGACATTACTTTGCCAACAAAAGTCTGTCTAGTCAAAGCTATGGTTTTTCCAGTAGTCATGTATGGATGTGAGAGTTGGACTATAAAGAAAGCTCAACACCAAAGAATTGATGCTTCTGAACTGTGGTGTTGGAGAAGACTTTTGAGAGTCCCCTTGGACTGCAAGGAGATCCAACCAGTCCATCCTAAAGGAAATCAGTCCTGAGTGTTCATTGGAAGGACTGATGCTGAAACTGAAACTCAAATACTTTGGCCACTTGATGTGAAGAACTGACTCATTGGAAGACTCTGCTGCTGGGAAAGATGAAGGCGGGAGGTGAAGGGGACGACACAGGATGAAATGATTGGATGGCATCACTGACTCAATGGACATGAGTCTGAGTAAACTCTGGTAGTTGGTGATGGATTGGGAGCCCTGGTGTGCTGCAGTCCATGGGGTCACAAAGAGTTGGACATGACTGAGCAACTGAACTGCACTCTGGGTAGGTATGATAAAGAGAAAATGTGTATATTTTCTGTAAAGAATTATGCTTCACTGCATTCCCTATCAGTCATGGAAGAGGCAGGTCCCAAAAAGAACGTGAGGAGTTGGAAATCTGCCTTTAAATTATGCTAAGGTTATGGCACGTTAAGAGTCATCTTTCTGAAACTGATGGCAGTAGGCCATGGACACAGAGGAGGGCTGGCATGCCCCAGGGTACTCCTAGTAAAATGGAAATATCCTCTATGGGCCAAGAGCTAAACTTAGAATTAGTCTTATAATGATAAAAGTAATAGCTAATTGCTTTTAGTGTTTTGTTGTTGTTGTTGTTACACATCAGATACAGTAATGCATTCCTATATTTAATACTCTCTACATCATTTTAAGGCAAACATTATTTTTATTCCCATTTGTATTGGTTTTCTATTCCTGCAGTGAAAATTACCACAAACTCAGCAACTGAAAACTTAGAAAGTTTCTCCTCTTACAGTCTGAGGGTCAGATTGTGTTGGGGAGAAACTATTTTCTGGCTCATTCATGTAATTGACAGAAATCAGTTCTTGGCAATTGTGAGACTGATATCCTGGTTTCCTCAGCTCTCAGCTAAGGCCAGTTCCCAGCTTCTAGAGATCACACATTCCATGGCTTGACCCCTTCTTTTTCCAGATGCAAAGCCAGCTCTGTGAGTTGAGTTTTACACAAGCTTCAAATTTCTCCTGCCTCTTCCTCTGCTACACTGTTATCGATGACTTCTTCTTTCACTTTTAAGGGCTTATGGTATATACTGGGCTTCCCTATTGGCTCAGATAGTAAAGAATTTGCCTGCAATGCAGGAGACCGGGGTTCAATCCTTGGGTCAGGAAGATCCCCTGGAGAAGGGAATGGCTACTCACTCCAGTATTTTTGCCTGGAGAATTCCATGGACAGGGGAGCCTGGTGGGCTACAATCCATATTGTTCACTAGGCCTATCCAGATAATCTAGCATAATTTCCCTATTTGAAGGTCCATAACCTTAGTTCCATCTACAGAGTTCCATTTGCTATGTAACATAACATAGTCACAGTTCACAGAGATATGGGCTTGGATAGCTATGTGAGAGGGCTGGCTTCCTTCTGCTGACCACAATCCACACTCTGGCTCCCAAAGATTCATGTCTACCCCAACATGCAAACCACTTGGTGTGGAATGTGCCATAATTATCTTTATACCCCAAGAACCTGGAATATTTTTGACATTCAAGAGATTAATAAGTGAATGATATTTTTGAATTCTTGCTTTGAGTATTGCCTTCCATGAAGCAATCTTCTTTCAGTCTTCCAGTAGTGGTGGAAAGATTTACTCCCGGAGTCACTGGCATTTAAGTGTGAATTGAACAGCTCGCTTCTTTTCACATTAGATTCCCAGGTACAGAGGAGCAATAGAAAGTTTTTAAATATTAAAAGAAAATTTTAAAGGCCATTAAAATGGAAGCTATCATGAAGGAAAACTATATCCTGGCTGAATTTTCCTAGGATCTCCTTGAAAGAAAAAAAAAAAAAAAGTGTTTTTAAATCAACATAGTTTCAATCTGTGGAAACTAAACTATTTGGTATAAACCTTACTCTATCTTCAGGGATATAGAAGAGGAAAATAAAATTCTTCTTCTCTTCTTTCATGACTTTTATATTTGCAGTTACCCATGGTGAAAACAAGTTCTGTTGATTTTATTGCAAGAAGTTGACTGAAACTATCCTCTGTTTCCATTATTTTTCCTCTGGTTGAGCTAATCTCACATGGGTTAGTAAAAGAGCTTCATAATTTACGTGTTTACCTCAAATCTCCTTGGTTCTAATGTGACCCTCAACATCATGACCCAAACTCCTTTCCTAAATTAATGATCTGATTACCTCCTCCTCTAGTTGAAAGCTGTTCAATACTTCTTCAGTTCCCTTATCATGCAATGCAAGGCCCTCTCAATCTCATTTTAACCCCACTTAGAGTTCAGGCTTTAGACAGCAACAGACCTAGTCTAAAATTCCAGCCCCGCCACTTATCTGCTGGGTGATATGGGCCAAGTCACATAACATCTTTAATGTAACTTCCTTATTTGTATAAATTATATAGTGTGGGATTTTACCAAGAATTTGGGATACATGTCAAGCTCCTAGAACCTAGAAAATGTTTGCAAGTTGTAGTTGTCACAGTACCCTGTATACTCTCACTCCCTGCACTGCTCACTGTGTACCCCCAAATCTAGGTGAACTGGATTGACGCTCGTGGTACTCATAAACATCCATATACTCTTGTGTGTGTGTGTGTGTGTGTGTGCGCGCATGTGTGTGAGTTGCTCAGTCATGTCCGACTCTTTGCAGTCCCATGGACTGTAGCCCACCAGGCTTCTCTGTTCATGGCATCCTCCAGGCAAGAATACCGAGGTGGGTAGCCATTCCCTTTTCCAGGCACCTTCCCAAGCCAGGGATTGAACATGAGTCTCCTGCATTGAAGGTGGATTCTTCATCATCTGAGCCACCAGGGAAGCCCTATACGATTATGCCTCCAAGCTTTTATTCCTATTACTAACTTTTTATATTTCAAGAAACCTTTCTACCGATATTTTAAATCTAGCAAGATTCGCTTCATCCTGTAAGACACAGAAGTTTCTCTTCTAAGTTTTGCCACCTCTCTGAAGGCATCCTGCTCTTTCTTGATCCATAGGGCCACTCACTTCCACCTCCATCCTCCTACTGTACTTCTTTCAAACCACTGGCATTTACCACCTATGTCAAAACTTATCATATGAGTGAATTTCTTCTCACCAGAAGGTGAGTTTCCCACAGCCAGATCTGGTGTCTTACTCATTATGGTTTCATCACTCTCAGGTGTGATGGTGGACTCGCATGGGTGCTCAGCAAATATTTGTGGTACTAAATGATAGCACATCACCTAAAGACAGTGTGTTGATGCTGGTCTGTAACACTTCATCCAAAGTCAAAATAGTGAATCATCATTTTTTATAGTGTTTATTATTACTATTGTTACAAATATTATTTTGGATTCTGTTAAAGTACAATGGGCTAAACAGTCACTGCTGATGACTTTCCTGGAGCTTTCTTCACAAGTGAATTCAATATTTAATTCATATTTTGTTCCCCAAACCAAATGCCCACATTAAAAATGTATGTATGTAAGTAAAAATGAATAGTGGCATTCTATGAACAATTCTATCATAAAAGGAAGTTAGATGGCAGAAGGATTCTGGTCAGAAAACACATTTCACAAGTAAGCATCTAGGAGGTTATTTTAAACAACACTGAGGGGAAAAATTATTTGAAACATGAAAAATGCCTTTCTACTGTCCCTCTAATGGATGTACTTTAAAGAAAGCCAAGGGGAATTTTAAACTCCACATACATTTTATGAACATTCACATGAATATCTATAACTAATCTCAAATGCATTTGAATAAAAATTAGAACAATTTTGATGTTCCAAGTTGAATTATTAAGTAAAAATATTCAGTTATCAGATAGTTAATTAAGTGGAACTGACTGTATTCATTAAAATATTTGTTCCAAACAAATGTATTTAACATTCAGATATTATGCAGAATAGGTGACAATTGCATATCTCCATGGAGATCAATAATGGGATTCAGATCATTGTGTAAAGAGTCTGCAAGTTTAATGCAGAGAGAATGTCATTATTATTTCTCTCTTAATGATGGTCATTATGCGCAAACACTGATTGAATTCCATTTGTTACCTGCATTTGAGCTGAGAGGAATAATTACAATTTAAGTGTCTCCATTAAAATTCATAAAAGAATATGAATGCAAAAATTGTACTTGAAACTGACAAAATATACTTTGAGGATATAAATTGTGTTTTCTGATAGGCCTTTTAAAAATATTAAAAATAGCTTCATTTTAATAAGATGACATATAAAGATCAGTGTTATCCTCACCTTTATGTAAATTTTAATGCTGCAATACATGACTAATAATAAAAAGTAAAGAAATTAATTTTTAAAAAGTAAAATCAATTAAACAATGTGCAGTTAGCACTCATACTTTTGAGGACTGGGTCATAGTCATCCTTTTTTTAAGTGTTTTTAATTGCTGTATGATATTAAAGTCATGTTCTGTCATTACATATATTGGTGATATCTTTCTACCACCTACCACAGTTGGTAGCTAATAGATTTAAGGAATGGACAGATGTAAATTAAATGTGCTCTGTTCACTTTCACTTATTGGGCATATACTTTTTCAATCTGTTTTGTCCTGCTCTACATCTGTATAATTTCAGGTGCTAACAGTTAGCAATTTATGAGCCACACAAATGCAGTTTTCAGTTGATTAACCAGCATTTTTCCCAGAGTGAAGTGAAATGTACTAAGATGTCATATGAGTAAGTAACCTAGGTGAGTTTGCTAAGTCTGATGAGAGAAGGTTGAGTATTTGATGCCACAGAAGCCAAAAATGAAATGACTACAATGGAGTTGTGATGTGTTTGTGCCACTCATCAAGTTGGAGAAGCGTCTGAAGAGAAACATGATGTTTTCCTTCTGTACCAGACATTCTTTTCTGACTCTGCTTCAGAACTTCAAAGTACAGTGTCATGAATTTAGTGTTTCTATTATAATACCATATGTTTTTACACTGTTAAGCAAGAATAAGGAGGTCACTGATTTTTGTGTGATGAAGTTCTTTATGCCTTATCTCATCCGCTTTCATCATTTTACAGATGAGAAAACCAAGGGCAAGAGATGCTCATGATTAAAACACTTTCAAATGTTAGTGGTCACCTGAACTCAGGTCCTTTCCCGTTGACCACAACATTCTTTATAAGGAGTGTTTTTGGACACTATTATCTGTCAACATGTTCATATACATTCATTCTTGTCATTTTATTTTGTCATCTACATATGGAATTTTTTTTAACTCCTGTTCACTAGAGTATCATGTTTTGAAGAAATATGAAGAATAAGAACTTTGTGGCTATGTTTGTGATGGCTAAAATGGCTGTAGATGTAATAAAAGTAGTGTGCTACAATCAGAAACCATAAATTGTAGTCCTCTAATGTGTGAATATTTTTAGACTGCCTAATTATGTATATCCACAATTTTCTTGAGTTTCTCTGTTTCCAGTCTTGCCAGTTGATCACTTTGAGACAAAATGCAAAGATTAGAGTTATACTGGGCAGTGTCTACACTGGCAATAACACTTGACAATTTTGAGACGAGATCCAGTATGAGATCCTGATTCTCTGGAAACAGGAGAAAAGACAGGGGGAGAGTGGGGACTTAGAGCAGGGAACAGACAAGGTTCCCATGAAGCCTCTGACCTTCCTTGCTGAGATACCTACAACCATTAAAAAAAAAAATAGGAGAGAGAAGAGGACAGGACAAAGGGAAAAACCAAGGAACTTGAAAATACCGGACTTTGGAAATCAATGATTTTTTTGCTAAAATAGGAGATAGCACACACATGCTTGCACAACATCTATCTTTATTTGTGAATACACTTAGAGCCTAGAACTTTCTACAGAGTATCCATATAGC
>SJYV01025744.1:649200-654200 GCA_006410875.1 Neotragus pygmaeus | reverse complement strand
ATGAGAGAGCTGTGAGACAACTTTAAGGAACTAATAAAACTTATAGAGTCACCAATAAGAAGAGAACGGTAAAAATGTTTAAATAATCGTGGCCAAAATTTTTCCAATTTGTCAAAAATTACAGATTTATATATTTTAAAAGCTCAACTAAACCCAAGCATAGGAAATATGATTAAAATGATATTGATACATAATAAAATGAGAAAAGGCACATTATATACAGAGGAACAAAGATAAGAACAATAGCAGATTTCTTGCTGAAAATAATACATTCCAGAATACAGTGGAGAATTATCTTTGAGGTACTGAATAGAAGCAGGGAAAAGTGTCAATATAGAATTCTATACTCAGTGAAAATATCTTTAAAAATAGAGAGGAAATAAATTTTTTCAGACATTCAAAAACTGAAAAAATGAATTGCCAGCAAAACTGTATTATAAGGAATATTGAAAGAAGTCCCTTAGGCATAATGAAAATGATATCAGGTGGGAATCTGTATATACACAAAGGAATGAAGAGCACTAAAATGGTGAACATGTGGGTAAACATGAAATATGATTGAGTGAGTGCTCAGTCACTCTGTCCTGTCCAGCTCTTTGTGATTCCAGAGACTGTGTAGCCCATCAGGCTCCTCTGCCCATGGGATTTCCTGGCAAGAATACGGCGTTGGTTGCCATTTCCTGCTCCAGGGGCTCTTCCCCACCCAGGCATCAAACCCATGCCTCCTGCATCTCTTTCATTGGCAGGCAAGTTCTTTACCACTCCACCTTGGGTTTGGGAAACCCAAATATGAAAGATATTTATTGCTTAATTTTTTAATATTTTAAAAATTGGTTCTTTGTTAAAAGTAAAACCAATTACAATGTATGTTTGCTTTTATAACATATGTAGAAATATAATTTATAATGACAATGACATAAAGTCTGTAAAGAGAAAAAGTGAAGTATATTACTTAAAGCTAAATTGTGATAAGTTAAAGACATGTATAATATACCCTAAAGCAACCACTATAAAGAAGAAAGAGTGATGGCATATAAGTCAACAAAGAAGATACATTGGAATTTTTTAGAAAAAACCTTTCATCTAACAGAAGGAAGAAAATTAGATGAAAAGGTAATAAAGCATTCAAGATTTCAGTGCCAGCCAGAGCCACATGAGGTTGACTCTTTCTGGAACAATTTCAGTTCAGTTCAGTTCAGTTCAGTCAATCAGTCATGTCCGATTCTTTGTGACCCCATGGACTGCAGCATACCAGGCTTCCTTGTCTATCACCAACTCCTGGAGTTTACTCAAATTCATTTACAGTGAATCAGTGATGCTGTCCAACCATCTCATCCTCTGTTGTCCCCTCCTCCTCCCGCCTTCAATCTTTCCCAGCATCAGGGTCTTTTCCAGTGAGTCAGCTCTTCACATCAGGTGGCCAAAGTTTCCGATTCAGCATCAGTCCTTCCAATGAATATTCAGGACTGATTTCCTTTAGGATGGACTGGTTGGATCTCCTTGTAGTCCAAGGGACTCTCAAGAGTCTTCTCCAACACCACAGTTCAAAAGCATCAATTCTTTGGTGCTCAGCTTTCTTTATAGTCCAAATCTCACATCCATACATGACTACTGGAAAAAACATAGCCTTGACTAGATGGACATTTGTTGGCCAAGTAACATCTCTACTTTTTAATATGCTATCTAGGTTGGTCATAGCTTTTCTCACAAGGAGTAAGAGACTTTTAGTTTCATGCCTGCAGTCACTATCTATAGTGATTTTGGAGTCTGAAAAATAAAGTTTGCCTTTGTTTCCACTGTTTCTCCATCTATTTGCCATGATGTGATGGGACCATATGCCATGATCTTTGTTTTCTGAATGTTGAGTTTTAATTCAACTTTTCCACTCTCCTCTTTCACTTTCATCAAGAGGTTCTTTAGTTCTTCTTCACTTTCTGCCATAAGGTGGTGTCATCTGCATATCTGAAGTTATTGATATTTCTCCTGGAAATATTGACTCCAGCTTGTGCTTCATCTAGCCCAGCGTTTCTCATGATGTACTCTGCATATAAATTAAACAAGCATGGTGACAATATACAGCCTTGACCTATTCCTTTTCCTATTTGGAACCAGTCTGTTGTTCCATGTCCAGTTCTAACTGTTGCTTCCTGACCTGTATACAGGATTCTCAAGAGGCAGTTCAGGTGGTCTGGTATTCCCAACTCTNCCGTGACACAGCCCTTGGGAATGCTGAGGTTTGATACACAGATATGGCCCTGGCTTTACCCCCTAAGTTATGAAGAAGAGAGAAGGCCGCTGGGAGTTCCAATTTGGGATGAAATTAAGGGGCGACTCTCAAGAGTCTTTTGGGAAAATGTGGGCCTGGGGAAACCTCTCTGCATCTGGCAGTGGCCCCTTGCACAACTCATCTTTGGAATCAAGGCCCAGTCTTATTACCACTCTCCAACCATGACTGGAGATCAAGGTGTAAGAAACTTGACTACCATTATTAATAGAACAGTGCAACTGCCAGATACTCCTCAGAATTTCCCACCTGCCCCACCCTCTTTTGAAATTGGTGATATTTCTAAAAATATGACGGTTTAATGCCTACAGATATTCCCACTGGATTCTTCCTCCTCCTGCTACCTTATCATGATACCTCAGTGGTTCTCAAAGCTCAATGTATCTAGGAATTAGTGCATAGACAGAATGGTATAGACTCTCCTTTTTGGATTATTGAGGAAGGTTTTCTCATATTTATTTTTTAACTTTTAAAACATTAATCCATGGATTATAGTTCCCATGCCCCCTGCAGTGGAAGCTTGGAATCTTAACCACTGGACCATCAGGGAAGTCCCTGGAGGAATGTTTCAACAACAGTGATTTCTGCTCAACCTGATGGATGACATAAGGCGTAATATGGGAGTCTTCTGAATGTCACTGTCTGCCTGTGGGAGGGTGGTACCATTACACCCATTTTCCAGATGAGGCAGCTGAGACTTAGAGAGGCAAAGTGATTTATGCAAGGTCACACAGCCAGCAAGTGACAGACTGAGCTTCAAACCCAGGTTTGTGTATCTTGCACTCTAATCTTCTATTTCTTTCCATTTCATTATATACACACAAAAGAATGCCTTCAAAGGTNAATGTCTCTGCTTTTGAATATACTTTCTAGGTTGGTCATAACTTTTCTTCCAAGGAGTAAGCGTCTTCTGATTTCATGGCTGCAGTCACCATCTGCAGTGATTTTGGAGCCCCCCAAAATAAAGTCTGACACTGTTTTCACTGTTTCCCTATCTATTTCCCATGAAGTGATGGGACCGGATGCCATGATGTTCGTTTTCTGAATATTGAGCTTTAAGCCAACTTTTTCACTCTCCTCTTTCACTTTCATCAAGAGGCTTTTTAGTTCCTCTTCACTTTCTGCCATAAGGGTGGTGTCATCTGCATATCTGAGATTATTGATATTTCTCCCAGCAATCTTGATTCCAGCTTGTGTTTCTTCCAGCCCAGCGTTTCTCATGATGTACTCTGCATAAAAGTTAAATAAGCAGGGTGTGCGGCAATGTTACTGTTGACACAAATCAATCTGATGTATTTATTCCAGAGAAAAATCACATTTTATGAAAGACATAGTCCTCTAAGATATTTTAGTTTCCTGGCTTATTGCTGCATACTGCTTTTTATGGTACCTAAAGTCCTGACAGCAAATAGAACCTTATAGAGAAAGAAAAATAATTGAAGGTGTTTTATTACTCCTTGGGATAGAAGAAAGAGAAAAACAAGGCCAAGTTTTCAAGGGAATACCAAGTACAGAACATACTGGGAGCCTCAGGAATCAGAATCTGATGCCTTCAATTAGTCACAGAAGATGAAGAGGGCAGGCGTAGAGCACAGTGAACAAGCGATCTTGCAATAGGCTTTAGAGGAAACCGAGAGTCAATTACTTGCTTGAAGACATGGAGGTAGTCCTTATGAAAAAATAACCTAAGAGTCTATCTCTGCCAGGAGAAAGGGGAAGAAGAAAGACCTAATATTGGGCTTATAAAAAATTTACTGAAGAAACGAACTACAGGGACTGAAGGAGGGATGGAGAGAGTAAGAATTCACAGAGCAAGAGAGAGTCAGAAGTACTTTCTATAACTAAATGATCTGTTGAGAGAGTTTTATATTTTCCTTTTGAGAAAACATTCCAGTTTAAATGGAATATAATGTTTCTACCCTTCAGTTCAGTTCAGTCACTCAGTCGTGTCTGACTCTTTACAACCCCATGAATCGCAGCACGCTAGGCCTCCCTGTCCATCACCAACTCCCGGAGTTCACTCAGATTCATGTCCATCGAGTTGGTGATTCCATCCAGCCATCTCATCCTCTGTCCCCTTCTCCGCCTGCCCCCAATCCCTCACAGCATCGGAGTCTTTTCCAATGAGTCAACTCTTCGCATGAGGTGGCCCAAGTACTGGAGTTTCAGCTTTAGCATCATTCCTTCCAATGAAATCCCAGGGCTACTCTCTTTCAGAAAGAACTGGTTGGATCTCCTTACAGTCCAAGGGACTCTCAAGAGTCTTCTCCAACACCACAGTTCAAAAGCATCAATTCTTTGGTGCTTTGCCTCTTCACAGTCCAACTCTCACATCCATACATGACCACAGGAAAAACCATAGCCTTGACTAGACGGACCTTAGTCGACAAAGTAATGTCTCTGCTTTTGAATATACTATCTAGGATGGTCATAACTTTTCTTCCAAGGAGTAAGTGTCTTTTAATTTCATGGCTGCAATCACCATCTGCAGTAATTTTCGAGCCCCAAAAATAAAGTTTGACACTGTTTCCACTGTGTCCCCATCTATTTCCCATGAAATGTTGGGACTGGATGCCAAGATCTTCGTTTTCTGAATGTTGAGCTTTAAGCCAGCTTTTTCACTCTCCTCTTTTACTTTCATCAAGAGGTTTTTTAGTTCCTCTTCACTTTCTGCCATAAGGTTGGTGTCATCTGCATATCTGAGGTTATTGATATT
>SJYV01025744.1:588541-644499 GCA_006410875.1 Neotragus pygmaeus | reverse complement strand
TTGATATTTCTCCCGGCAATCTTGATTTCAGCTTGTGCTTCTTCCAGCCCAGCATTTCTCATGATGTACTCTACATGTAAGTTAAATAAGCAGGGTGACAATATACAGCCTTGACGTACTCCTTTTCCTATTTGGAACCAGTCTGTTGCTCCATGTCCAGTTCTAAATGTTGCTTCCTGACCTGCATTCAGATTTCTCAAAAGGCAGATTAGGTGGTCTGTTATTCCCATCTCTTTCAGAATTTTCCACAGTTTATTGTGATCCACACAGTCAAAGGCTTTGGCATACTCAATAAAGCAGAAGTAGATGTTTTTCTGAAACTCTTGCTTTTTCGATGATCCAGCAGATGCCGGCAATTTGATCTCTGGTTCCTCTGCCTTTTCTGAAACAAGCTTGAATATTTGGAAGTTCTTGGCCCACATATTGCTAAAGCATGGATTGGAGAATTTTGAGCATTGCTTTACTAGTGTATGAGATGAATGCAATTGTGTAGTAGTTTGAGCATCCTTTGACATTGCCTTTCTTTGGGTTTGGAATGAAAACTGACCTTTTCCAGTCCTGTGGCCACTGCTGAATTTTCCAAATTTGCTAACATAATGAGTGTAGCACTTTTACAGGAGATACCCCACGTCCATGAAACACTGGACTAGTTCAAATTTGGGAAAGGAGTACAACAAGGCTGTATATTGTTGCTTTGCTTATTTAACTCATATGCAGAGTACATCATGCAAAATGCCAGCTGGAAGATTCACAAACTGGAATCATGATTTCCAGGAGAAATATCAGCAACCTCAGATATGTAGATGATACCACTACAAAGAGGAACTAAATGGCAGAAAGCAAAGAGGAACTAAAAAGCCTCTTAATGAAGCTAAAAAGCAGAGTGGAAAAGCTAGCTTAAAACTCAACACCCAAGAAGCAAAGATCATGGCATCTGCTCCCATCACTTCATGACAAATAGATGGGGGAAAAGTGGAAACAGTGACAGAGTTTATTTTCTTTGGCTCCAAAATCTCTTTGGACAGTGACTGAAGCCATGAAATTAAAAGACACTTACTTCTTTGAAGAAAAGCTTAGACAGCATGTTAAAAAGCAGAGATATCACTTTGTGAACAAAGGTGCATATAATTAAAGCAATGATTTTTCTAGTAGTCATTTATGGATGTAAAAGTTGAACCATAAAGAAGGCTGAGCACTAAAGAATTGATGCTTTTGAATTGTGGTGCTGGAGAAGACTCTTGAGAGTCCGTTGGGACTGCAAGGAGCTCAAACCAGTCAATTCTAAAGGAGATCAAAACAGTCAATCCTGAAGGAAATCAATCCTAAATATTCATTGGAAGGATTGATGCTGAAGCTGTAGCTCCAATACTAAGGCCTCTGATACAAAAAGCTGACTCACTGGAAAAGACCCTGATGCTGGAAAATATTGACGGCAGAAGGACAAGGGGACAAGGGGGCAACAGAGGATGAGATGGTTGGGATGGCATCACTGACTCAATGGACATGAGTTTGAACAAACTGTGGGAGATAGTGAAGGACAGGGAAGCCTGGCACACTACAGTTGGTAGGATCACAAAGAGTTGAACTCGACTTAGTGACTGAACAACAATAACACTATGCTGCATTAATCTGAAGCATCAAATATGCTTTTAAATTCAAAGGAGACATGTTTGAAGTAAGAATTTTATGGGAATTTTTAAATTCATTAAGTCTCATTGCCATTTGGATTTAAAATTTGTTCATTCCTAAGCTTGAAATCATTTCAGCTCTACATGTAATTTTAAAAGATTCAAGGCTAAAAACAACAATGTTATCTAACTGGTGAACTGAGCTAAAGGAATGAATGATTTTACAAGTCAATTTCAAAAGGAATTCAGAGATATCAATCACCATGGCCAATGTCCTGCTTCTAATCAACGAATGAAAAACTCTGTAGAAAATCTACAGACTCCTATTACTAGAGAATGCCTGAAACAGCAATTGTTCTGTTTAACTTATTGTTAAACAATAAAACATTGTCTTTTCCTTCATATAAAATTTGAATATATTAGACAAAGCAGAATACCACCCATCACTTGAAGAGCTCTTGCAGCTGTTGCTCTCAGAATAAAAAGTCTATTGTTTTATAAACCAGATCTGTCTGGAGCTATCTACATTGCTAAAAAGAGCCAGACTGTCAGTGAATGGCTCATCTATAATCTCAGCAAGTTGGTTTATTGATGATTCAGTAATCCTTTGATTCCCTGAATTGAACAACTGGATTTTTTTTCTCTCCTCAGTTGATAGATGTGTCTGCCTTCAGACTAAAAATTTACCTAAAGCTCTTAAATGATAAATGCACACACTTTATCAGTTAAGTAAAGCATGTTTGAAGTCTCAGACCATTGATTCTCTGATGGTAGGTACCTCCTTAATTTCATTTTAGGTTAGTCTTCTGAAAAATGATGAGATAGAGTTTATATAAATTATGCAATAACTTTCTTATACCTCTATAAGTTCTATAGCATTACCAAAGGATCTCACCCCATAATAGTAGTCTTTGGAATTTTTCATGTTGATAAAAAATTGGCCAGAGATATATTGTTCTCAACTTGAGATGTCTCATGAATAGACACAGCCCTAAAAACAGGACGTAGGTATCATGTATAAAAATGAGTAAAATCAAAAGTTGTCTGAAAAGACGCCTTTTAGTTTTGTGTTTATGTTGGCTTGTGGTTGCTATGCTTAGTTATTTAAACAACTGCTTCTTAATTTATTATGCTTACTCAGTCGTGTCTGACTCTTTGCAACACAATGGATGGCAGCCCACTAGGCTCCTCTGTCCATGGGATTTCCCAGGCATGAATACTGGAGTGGGTTGCCATTTCCTACTCAAAGGGAGCTTCCCAACCCAGAGGTTGATCCCATGTCTCCTGAGTCTCCTGCATTGGCAGGATGGTTCTTTAGTACTGCACCACCTAATACTTTATCTTAAATCCACAACTTGATGCAACCACTGTTGTGTTTTATTGAAACTAAAATTATACATGAATTATTGACAAATACTCTCATGGATTTTTAATCATTGATCACTTTCTCCATTTATTTGAATAATATTACTCCAAGTGCGTTTTGTACCCACAGCAGGAGTGACTCATACTTGAAGGCTGTGAGCACAGGCATGAGGTGTGCTCTATGAATCAGCTCTGCACAGCTGAGCCATACATAGTATGAGCTTACTACACTGATTTTCAGTGATTACTATATATTTTCAGTGATAAACTATAGTACAACCAAAACTTACATCTAGATTTGAACAAAAGTTAAGCTAACCTTCTGGTATAAAGATCTTAAAATGTATTCCTGGTCTGGTTTACCACATTTTCCACTTTTCAATAATATTAAACTGAAATAATCTGCACAAATAGCATGATAACCCCAAAGAGAATAGTTATCCAGTTATCCATAAATCTCACAATAAGAATTTTGCTGGTGATTTTTCAAATCTCTTTGATATATGAAGGCCTTGAGTTATGGATCTGAGTAGGGCTGGCATTCATCAATCACTGCAAAAAAATTAAGAGAAAATTATAACACTAGAAATGCTCACTGCAAAAATGGTAGAACCTATAAGGTATTCAGTTCAGTTCAGTCGCTCAGTCGTGTCTGACTCTTTGAGGCCTCATGAATTGCAGCACGCCAGGCCTCCCTGTTCATCACCATCTCTCGGAGTTCACTCAGACTCACGTCCATCGAGTCGGTGATGCCATCCAGCCGTCTCATCCTCAGTCGTCCCTTCTCCTCCTGCCCCCAATTCCTCCCAGCATCAGAGTCTTTTCCAATGAGTCAACTCTTCACATGAGGTGACCAAAGTACTGGAGTTTCAGCTTTAGCATCATTCCTTCCAAAGAAATCCCAGGGTTGATCTCCTTCAGAATGGACTGGTTGGATCTCCTTGCAGTCCAAGGCACTCTCAAGAGTCTTCTCCANAAGGGAGGGAGTTTCAAAAGGTAGGGGACATATGTATACGTATGGCTGATTCATATTGAGGTTTGACAGAAAACAGCAAAATTCTGTAAAGCAATTATCCTTCAATAAAAAAAATAAATACATAAAACACACTTTAAATCAATGGACACATTAGACATTTACAGGAATAATACATGACTTTTAACATCAGAAGAAAACAAATGCTGTTTTTTAAAAAGACTAAAACAAATGAAAAAGATGATAACTGATTCTTACCGGGTCCCAGTTTCCAGCGGCCCAGTAACAGCAAGGCTGCCCGCTGCAGGGTGCGGAGGACGGAGGCCTTTTGGTCCAGTCACAGCGGCCTGGACAAGCCACTTCTCTCTTCTGAACTCCACCTCCACAGGAGCTGGAACACTGGTCCACAAGAGGGACAAGGTCAGGGGAGAATCACAAGGTATCATTTTCAGAGATAAAGGGTAGGGATGTGGCCTTTCCCACTGTGTCTGCAGTGCATGACACTGCACCTGGAAGGAGAGGCTGAGTAAATGTTTATTTTAAAAAATACTTGACAGTTCATCTCTAGTTCCACACTCTGTATTTCAACCCGTTCCCCCACCCCAGTAATTTAGTAAAAGAGGTTTTTTTTTAGTTCAGAAATAATAAAAAAAAGAATGTGTCAAATAAGTCTGCAACTTTTTTACTATGATATATTGTTAAGTTATAAAGATATATAAAGTTATAAAGATACAGATGTATATCATATAAAACATATCTTCTCTTTAGAGCAAAAATTCCCATGATTGCCATATTAATTATTTCAGTTCATGTCCGACTGTTTAGTCGTGTCCAACTCTTTGCAACCCCATGAATCGCAGCACACCAGGCCTCTTTGTCCATCACCAACTCCCAGAGTTCACTCAAACTCACGTTCATCGAGTCCGTGATGCCATGCAGCCATCTCATCCTCTGTCGTCCTCTTCTCCTCCTGCCCCCAATCCCTCCCAGCATCNCTTGAAGATCTTGAATTTCTCAGTTCACATACTGTTGAAGCCTAGCTTGGAGAATTTTGAGCATTACCTTGCTAGCATGTGAATTGAGTGCAATTGTGCATAGTTTGAGCATTCTTTGGGATTGCCTTTCTTTGGGATTGGAATGAAAACTGACCTTTTCCAGTCCTGTGGCCACTGCTGAATTTTCCAAATTTCCAAATATGCACTCAAGTGCATATTGAGTACAGCACTTTCACAACATTATCTCAGGATTTGAAATAGCTCAACTGGGATTCCATCACTTCCACTAGCTTTGTACATAGTGATGCTTCCTAAGGCCCACTTGACTTTGCACTCCAGGATGTCTGGCTCTAAGTGAGTGATCACACCATCATGGTTATCTGGGTCATTAAGATATTTTTCGTATAGTTTTTCTGTGTATTCTTGCCACCTCCTCTTACTATTTTCTGCTTCTGTTAGGCCCATACCACGTCTGCTCTTTATTGCGCCCATCTTTGCATAAAATGTTCCCGTGGTATCTCTAATTTCCTTGAAGAGATCTCTAGTCTTTCATTAAGTGCTACTAAATCCAGCCATAGACCAGTGCTAAAAATAGGGAGATAAGACTGATTCATAAGGTCTATTTCAAAAGTGCTCAGATCATCTTCACCTTAATTCCTGAAAAAAAGCAATTGGTGTGCATGACAGTATAGGCCTAGGAACGTAGGGGAGGGCCTTGAGAAAATATAAAGTTTGAGGAAATTTTCAGATTTCTATATAGTTGTGATTCCCCTCTTTTAAGGATTACTAAACTTTCCAACAGGGAACTCTTCACTCTTATCACTAGCTCTTCATCCTCCTTTTTTCTTTCTATAGAATTTGACACTGGTGACCACCACCTACTTGATACTGTTTCCTACTTCTGCTCTAACACTTCACTGATCTTTTAAGTGGCTTCTCTTTTCTTCCTGAGACCTAAAAATGCTCCTTGCCTAAGATTTTAATTACATGCTTTTATTTGTACATTCTTTTCTTTGATGACCCCACCCAATTCCAGCTTCAATCATCAGATTTTGCAATTGGCTTCCACATCAGTTCCCATTCTACGCATTTAGTCTTTCCCAAATCTTCACTGCTATCTTCCTCCCTGACTAGTTTATACATCCATTCACTATCTTCAAGCTAATCCTCTGCCTGACTAAACTGTTTCTGGTTATGGCACTGCCGCCTTCAAGTCATCCTGTTTTGTGGCCTTGAACCATTTTTGATTCCCCCTTATTCCTTCATCAGCATAGTGATATAGAACATACCTGTGGTCAGGAGTCAGGTCCACCTGGGTCCAACCCTAGTAAGCACTACCTATTAGTCAGGTGAACTTGGGTATGTTAATTAACCCCAGAGTCTTAACTGTGTCCATTATAAAGTAGAGGCAATATGTCCCAGCTTGGGAGCCCAATGAGCAAGTGTATATAAAAGACCTGATGCCCCTTAAACTCATCCAGGAAATCCATTGCACAGTCTAAATAATACTTCTTCATCCTTCAAATCTACACAAAACCATTGTTTTAAAAGTTTCTCAATGGAGATATTTTACTTCTCTGAGGCTTAAAGAATTATGTTTGTGCTTAACTGGCAGCATTAATCCTCTTTTGAAATTGTTGGTGCTTACCACGTTAGCTTGAATTTTCCAGATATNCTACACAAAACCATTGTTTTAAAAGTTTCTCAATGGAGATATTTTACTTCTCTGAGGCTTAAAGAATTATGTTTGTGCTTAACTGGCAGCATTAATCCTCTTTTGAAATTGTTGGTGCTTACCACGCAAGCTTGAATTTTCCAGATATTCTCTGTCTAGTATGGTAGCTATTCAAACTTCCATGCATGGGAGTGAAGAGGGTGCTGCTAGCAGGTGGAGGGTGTTATCCTTGGCCAGGGCTCTCCCCTGGTTCACCTGGCCACACCCACGCAGTGAGGCTGCTGGGAGCCAACCTGAAGCCTCCGGAAGCCTTGGCGCAGCCACATAGGCAGCAGCTGAGTGTGATCCCTGGCAACCAGGCCTTTTCTGGCTGGAGCTGCTGAGTGCAAGTGCCTGGGTGTCAATGATNTCCCCTGGTTCACCTGGCCACACCCACGCAGTGAGGCTGCTGGGAGCCAACCTGAAGCCTCCGGAAGCCTTGGCGCAGCCACATAGGCAGCAGCTGAGTGTGATCCCTGGCAACCAGGCCTTTTCTGGCTGGAGCTGCTGAGTGCAAGCGCCTGGGTGTCAATGATGCATTCAGGGGCACCAGAGGCCTGGCCCCTCCGTTTGCCAGCTGCATGCCCCTGAGCAGTCAATTTTTCTTACTTCTATGAAAACTTCTGTAAAATCTCCTCTGTAAAATGGGGAAGATGCTAGTACAGTAAGCCACCTACATAGGAACGATTAAGTTGTGAACTTTCAAAAATGCGAACATGCTTTCACATGTCCAGTCAGGTAAGTAGTTCATATGTCTGGTATACATCGTCACGTGCATGCATCCTCTACAAGCAGTTGTGCTTTTGTGTACTTTACTGTGTAATAATATATAAAGTACAGTAGTGTACCATCTTTGTTTCAAGTCCCAGATATCCAGAAACAAGCAGAAAAAGCAGCAGTGATGTAGCTGGTATAATACTAGCGAGATATCACTGGATTGTTTTTTCAAGAGGGTGGATAGAACTGAATCCAGCAAGAAACCTGTGCCACCAACATCAGGCATGAGTGAAATTGCAGCTTGCCCTCTCTTATTGCTGATGATCCTTCAGCTCTACCATCTCCCACCTCATCTCCCTCCTGCAATCAGTGACCCTCCTTGCCTATTCACTTGATGCCAGCCCCTGTATGCCCACTGCTGTACTGCACTAGCGTACTTGACAAGGTGTGTGTGCATGTGTGCATGCTAAGTCGCTTCATTCATGTCCAACTCTTTGCAACCCTATGGACTACAACCTGCCAGGCTCCTCTGTCCTTGGGATTTTCCAAGGATACGGGAATGGCTTGCCATGCCCGCCTCCAGGGGACCTTCCCAACCCAGGGATCGAGCCTGCATCTCTATGTCTCCTGCACTGGCAGGCAGGTTCTTTACCACTAACACCACCTGGGAAGCCCATTTCTCAAAGTACTGTATTGTAAGAGTAAAACTGTTTTCTTTTTTTGTTAGTTTTTTTTTAATATATTATTGGAGTGAAAAGTGTTATAAACCTATTAGAGTACAGTAACATATAATCGATTGTGTTAGTTAAGTACCTAGGTAACTTTGTCAGAACAGAACTTGTTCATTCATAGGGAACTTGCTATGCCTACCTTCACAGGACTACTGTGAAGGTTTCATAAGATGATACAAGTGAAGGGCGTAGGACAGTGAAAGTAGCCTCCAAATGTTCCTTCATATTTCTCTGATCATCACACAGATGTGCTGCAGGGATACACTAGCCCAGGCTCTCCGCCTCCTCCGGTCAGGTCAGTTTGCAGTGGCCCTGGGTGTCAGTCTCCTGCCTCATATGAGGCCACAGTCAGCGTGAGCTGCAGCTTCCACCCAGAGGGCCTGGGACCCTCAGCCTGCGCTTCACCAAACTTCAGAAGCGCAGCGGTGGGCTGTCCTGGTCTGAGATGCCATGGGAGAATAGAATAGTCAGTGCCCTGGAGCGGGGATTCATTTGGCCAGGGACTGTGTCAGTGCTGAAGAGAACAGGAGTAGCCCTAACAACCGCCCCGCCCCAGCCTGGGTGGGTAAGTAGGGAGAAAAACTGGGCCCACCCTACCCATTGTTGGAGTTCTGAGAAGGCTCCAAGGACGTTGAGAGTGAAGAAAAGGAAGAGAAGCCAAAGAGCCGGGGCCTGGAGCACCAGACAAATATGGAGGGCTAGAGCCCCAGGCCCTCGGGACCCGGGTGAGAAGACAGGCTCTGCCAAACACCAGGGGAAGGTGTTCAGCGCAAGAGGGACAGGCTCGGCTTTGACCTACTTAAGACTGGGGGAGACCTGCATTTGCGCGGGTGGTACAGGTAGGGCTGGCGAGAAGGAGGATGTTTCCAGAAATGCTTAGGAGATGCAATTGGCTGGACTTCATGAAGGTTTAAATGGAAGAGTTAGTGGCTGAGATAGAAAGCTGGAAGGGCCAAATACTGTGGCTCTCCCAGGGGGAGGTCCTGTTTGTAACAGCTTGGAGGGGGTCAAGTTCTTAAACATGGGTGAGGGAAGGTGGATCTAAGCTGGAGCTAGGACTCTGAATCATTTGTTCACCAGATGTGTATTCAGCACCCGTACTAAGCACTCCTTTTAGGCTTAGAGATTTCGCTTGAATAAAATTTCAAATCTCTAAAGAATAAAAGAATAACTTTTTAAAATTTAAATGTATGGCTATTCCAGTTTAAATGTAAACTAAATGTAATTAGAAACTACCATTTTCTGTTACTTCAGCCATATTTCAGGTGCTTTAAAAGTCCATGTAGCTGATGGTTACCACAGTGCTTTATAAAACTATATTATAGAACATGTCCATCATCTAAAATTTTTAATGTGGAAAGTATAAAATATGTTCATTTTATTAAATTTATTTATATATAATTGGCAGATAATTGCTTTACAATACTGTGATGGTTTCTGCCATACATCAACATGAATCAGCCATAGGTATTTATATGTCTCCTCTTTCATGAATGTCCCTCCTACCTCCCGCCCCATCCCACCCCTCTAGGTTTTTAAAACTCCTTCTTTGATAGCAGAAGATATATGTCTGTGTTTTTCATTTTTATATTCTCTGTGGTTCTTTGTGTGTGTGTGTATGCACTCGGTCATGTCCAACTCTTTGAGACTCCCTGGACTATAGCCCACCAGGCTCCTCTGTCCACGGAATTCTCCAGGCAAGAATCCTGGAGTGGGTGGGCATTTCCTACTTCAGGGGATCTCCCCAACTCAGCAATCAAACCCACATCTCCTGCATTGTCAGGCAGATTCTTTACTACTGAGCTACCTGGGAAGCCCAGGCTTCTTTGTACTTGGCAATTAACTATGCACATTGTAAAATGTTTGCAAATTTGTAAAAATGAATATATGCATGATATCCAACACATGCTTTCAAAAACCTCCATTATTATGTACTACTGATTACCATTCACTTTGTGTTTACCTTCTGCTAAGGTAGATCACAATCACAGCATCGGCTCCTCAGTTTCCTGCCCACACCACCTCCTCACAGGCATATCCCACCCAACCAGGCTGTTTGTAGGACATTTAAAAGAAAACACAAGGGAAGAAGGTAAATACAACATAGGTATTCAAAAGTAAGTGGAGGATTTTTGGAGGGCAGCTATTTAGAGGTTGCTGAAGTATGTGAGGGTTGTAAATTAAAAAAGAAAAATGGGAATTTTAACAAGTATTTACAAAGGCCTATGTGCCACCTTCCCCGTATGAAAGAAATAGGAAGCAAAGACTTGAGATATTAGAATTATCATTATTGCATGGACTTTGCTTTTTTGAACTACATTAATACTATTCTAGGTCTGAAAGCTTACGGATCATCATTCTATAAGCATTCTAATTAGGTAACATCTATTTCACATAACATTATTTAGCTTACAGTCTCCTTCTCATGTTTATAAGTCTAGATTTATATGGAGGTAAAAATGCGTGCCTTTGCATTTTCATGCCATGATTAACCATAGACAAACCAAAGCACCAACCTAAAATTTTATAAATGTCCGTACATGACACTGGTTAATATCAGCATTCAGAATTTCCAGAAAAGGAGTGGACTCCTCTCACAACAAGCCAACACAGGTGCAGCCTCTAAGAGGGGCATGAGGAACAGAGACCCTTGACTCCTTCTGACATTAATGGGCATCCCACAGCCAGATCTCAGTGCCCTGCCTTGAGAATTTACCCAACTGTAAAATTACACTCTACATAGTTTCATGTGGGAAGATGACGCATGTCACTCCTGGAAACTATCACATGTTCCCTATAAATTATGTCACTAAACAGCTTTTGCCATGGGTAGTCAGTCTGGGCCTGACAATTTTTTTACTTTTGCTTTAACCTCCTAACAACAGAAAGGAGAGGTATTTTCACTGCTGCAAAATCTAAGATATAAAGGTCAGGCAAACACTGAATTACTATTGCTTTAAGAGGTTTTTTTTGGTAGTAAGAGAACTGGCATATAATTTGACCGAATGCAAAATCAATCATAGCAAGCACTTTGACAGTTTTTAACCAAACAGATTACTAGGCTCAGTACATTAAATGCCCTACATGGCAACCCAAATGTTTTACATGGTCAATTCCTCTTTATCTGGATTTTTCATTGGGATTTTTTGTTTTTGTTTTCTATTGAAATACAGTTGATTTATAATGTTGCATTAATTTCTGGTGTACAGCAAAGTGATTCAGTTTTATGTGTGTGTGTGTGTGTGCGTGTGTGTGTATTCTTTTTTTGGATTCTTTTCCATTACAGGTTATTACAAGGTATTGAATATAGTACCCCCTTCTGTATAGTAGGACATTATTGTTTACTATTTTATTATAGTAGTTGGCATCTGCTAATACCAAACTCGTAATTTATCCCTACCTCCTCTTTCCCTTTGGTAACGATGTTTGTTTTCTACGTCTGTGAGTCTGTTTTTGTTTTGTCAATAAATTCATTTGTATTATTTTTTCAGATTCCACATATAAGTGATATCATATGATATATGCCTTTCTCTGACATACTTCACTTAGTAGGATAATCTCTAAGTCCATCCATGTTGCTTCAAATGGCATTATTTCATCTGTTTATGATTAATATTCCATTGTGTGTATATACCACATCTTCTTTATCCAGTCATCTGTCTAGGATGTTTACATTGCTTCCATGTCGATGTAAATAGTGCTGCAATGACCGTTGAGGTGTATGTATCTTTCCGAATTATGGTTTCTGGGTATATACGCAAGAATGGAATTGCAGGATCATATGGTAGCTCTACTTTCAGTTTTTAAGGAACCTCCATATTATTCTCCAGAGTGGCTGTACCAGTGTACTTTCCTATCAACAGTATAGGAGGGTTCCTTTTTCTCTACACTCCCTCCAGCATTTTTTGTGTGCAGACTTTTTAATGATGGTCATTCTGACTGGTGTGAGGTGATACTTCGTTGTAGTTTTGATTTGCATTTCTCTAGTAAATAGCAATGCTGAATATATTTTCATATGCCTATTAGCCATGTAAATGGTATTCTTTGGAAAAATGTCTGTATAGGTCTTCTGTCCATTTTTTTGATTGAGTTGTATGTTTTTTTGTTATTGAATTGTATGAACTGTTTGGGTATTTTAGAGATTTAGCCCTTGTCATTCGCATCATTTGCAAACATTTTCTCCCAATTCAAAGGTTGTCTTTTGAACAGTCCCAAAGCTTATAAATTTGATTAAATTCCATTGTTTATTTTTGTTTTTATTTCTGTTGTCTTGGGAAACTTAGCTAAGAAAACATTGGTACGATTTATGTCAGAGAATGGTTTGCCTAAAATCTCTTCTAAAAGTTTTATGGTGCTATGCCTTACATTTAAGTCTTTAAGCCATTTTGGGTTTATTTTCATGTATGGTATAAGGGTGTGTTCTCACTTCATTGATTTACATATGGCTGGCCAGTTTTTACACCATCACTTGCTGAAGAGACTCTCTTTTTCCCACTGTATATTCTTGTCCCCTTTGTCAAAGATGAATTGCTCACAGATGTGTGTGTTTATTTAGTGGCTCTCTACTCTGTTCAGTTGATCCATATGTCTGTTTTTATGCCAATACCACACTGTTTTGATTTCTATAACTTTGTAGTATTATCTAAAGTCTGCAAGAGTTATGCCTCCTGCTTTGTTCTTTTTCCTCAAGATTGCTTTGGAATTCTGAGTCTTATATGATTTTGTGTAATTTTTAAGATTATTTGTTGTTCATCAAAGATACTGGCCTATAATTTTCTTCTTTGGTAGTGTCTTTGTCTGGTTTTGGTATCAGAGTGATGGTAACTTCATAGAATGTCTTTTGGAAGAGTCTGAGAGAATTGGTACAAGTTCTTCCTTGTGTGTTTGGTAGAATTCCCCAGTGAAGCCATTCAGTACTGGATTTTTGTTTATAGGGAGTTTTTAAAATTACAGATTCTATTTCACCTCTAGTGATCATCTGTTCAAGTTATCTATGTTTTCTTGATTCATTCATTATGTTTCTAGAAACTTGTCCATTTCTTCTAGGTTGATTTATTTTTCTAATGTTCATTTCTGCAGATACCAAAAAAAAAAAGAGAATGTTATATTAATTACGCCACAGATCTCCTTTAAGAATTTAATAAGATAATACACAAAAAATACTTAACAAGATTTTACATATAAGAAATATAGTAAGGATTCATTAAATTTTAAATTAGCATACTTTTAATATATATATACAGAAAATCTATCAGTCAAACCCATCTTCTCATTTCTTTTCTAATCCCAACTACCTTTCTTCAACTCAATAAATGTTTGTAAGCTTTCTGTTATTTTCTTTATTCTTTCCTTTGTTCTTTTGGTTGTACTTTCATTATTATTTTTGACACACATAGGATGACATTTCAGAAGAAAACATTGAACATAAAAGTAACTCAGATTTGACATCTTATCAGCTTTTCAAAAAAGTGTAAAATTCACTTTACTGTTGTGATATTGCCAAGTCCATAATAAATGGAGTTAAAGTAGGAACTGGAAAAGGCAAGAAAACTGTCCTCTCAGGAAATGGTTTAGATATCACTCTTTAGAGCAAGACCTGCAAGAGGCTGAGTAGCTTGGATTTATCTTCAGTAAACCAAATTTCTTTCAGTTTCATTGGAAAGAAGTGGTTGTTTCCTACTATCTAATGTATTTTTTGTCATTTCCTTTGATCTAAATGACAAAATCTGGTTCCATTTCATACAGCATCTAAAATTCTGAAATAAGAAGGGGAAGGTCAAGATATAAAGGTAGATAATTATCTGCAAAAGATACTTCTTAAGGAAACATCACAAGATGCTTTAGTAGGGCTAGTGAAGTGTCAGTTTTTACTACACAGAAATTCTTCAGTTAAACATTATGTTGAACAATGAGATAGTACCAAGTGGTACCTTCCCATCTTTCTTCTCACAGTACCTGATGAAATACTAAGTATAAGAGGTGCTCAGGAAGCATTTGTTGAATGGAATGGAATGTTTGTTGATCAAACAGTATTTGTTGGGTTTTTCTTCCTGAGTCCTTTGGTGGGTCCCATAGGCCAATTCCACGGAATTATGATAGACGTTTAGCCTAAGATTTTTCTAAGGACATGGGAAATCCATATTAATTCATGTACATCAGTTTGCATTCTTAAAACTGAAGCCCAATTCTGAGGCACTTTGTTTCCTTGACAAACTTTCTATCTTTGCCAAATCATATTATAGAACCCTTCAACTCACCTACTTTCTGCTCAGAACATACACACAATTAGATGAGCTATAGAATTTAGCCAAATTAACTCAGTTTGGGGAATATGCTGAGTCAAACTCTTTGAATCTTGATGTTAAGCTTAAATTAAAACTATCAACAATTTGATTTCTTGTCCTCAGTCCAGATTTAGCCCCAGCGATGGACCATAAATTACTCTCTGATTAAAGGAAGTCAAATTTCTCCTTTTTTCCAATATGTAATAGTCATTCATATCTTTGGTCATTCCTTTAACAGGGCCTGATACAACGGTCTTTTTCTAGGTTTCCATTCCAGAACTTGAAGGTTTATTCCTATCACACCTTCCTTAACAATGATACCACTTTGTGACTCATTCTTGCCACTTCCTTCCCCTAGTCCATAACACTTCACAGTATTCCAACTGGTTTAAATGCTATTGTACAAAGCTTAACAACTGTAGATTAAAAGTTTTCTAAGGGTAAAGTATACATCAAATACTTTCTTTGTTTTTGCATTTCTACCTTAATACCCATCAGAGTATCCAGTACTTTAGGTGTTTAATGGATACATGTGAATTATAATAGAATAAAACAGAAGGGAGTGGCAAGATTTTTAAAGGACAGAGAAGAAAGGTTTGTAGGTAGAGGGTTATACTAAAATTATGCATGATGACTAAAAAGGCTAAACTTAAGATAGATTGCACTCAGTAACTAAGATCTAAATACCATATATTTGAATTTGTTGTAACTTTTGTCCCTTTAGATTAAAAACTTCACTAGGACAGAATTTGTGGCAGACTTTTGCTCACTGCTTTATTTCCAATGTGAAGAATAGTGCCTGGCATGTAGTAGATGCTCAATATGCATTTATTAGATGATAAATTAATGAATGAATTAAGGAAAATAAGTTAAACATAAAAAATAGTGCTTCTTCTGGTTTTATCTGATGGTCTATGCATTTCCTTTCTCATAAGAATGAAGTTACTCAAAGCACATCTGACCCAAACACCTAGGCTTTCTTTCTCACAAGAGCTCTCTGGATGCAAAAGGCTAGAGGAAAAACCAAACAAGAAGGAACGTGAGTTTTCTGTGAGTAATTTTGGGAGAAGAAATGAGAGAAAGTAGTCACATGACTGGTTTTTGTATTTGTTAACGTTTTCAAATATGCTTTTTGTTAATTTCATATTTTTTATACAGCTCAATTCAATGTAGTTTAGTGAGACAGTTATGAATACTGCATGTTCCCTGCAATGCCATTTTCAGTCATTATTGAGAACTCGTACCACAACTCTAACGAGCAGTAGGTGGAGGAAATAATAATTCTCATAACAACAAACAAAACTAAATGCAAAGATTGAAGAGAAACTATGATAGTCATATATTTGGGTGGCAGAGCTGGTAAGTGATCTTTTTATTGTTCAGAAGATGCAAAACAGTGCTCAGATTTAGAGGTTCCCATACCCACCATTATCTTCTCTTTTTGGATAAGATGGCAGATGATACCCAGACACACAGTCACTACTCAAGTTACTTTCTTTATCTCTCCAACTCCCATTAACAGTAACAAAATCTAACATTAAAACATGAAACTTTGAGGCCATTCATAAATTTTTTACTAAAGCAGCAAGCCATGGTAATCTCCACTGCTTGCAGAATGGGATGGGACAGAAAAATGAGATCAAACTGATATTCAGATTTTCTTTCTTTTGACCTGTAGCCTCAGATAAAATAAAAGCTGGAAATTGATTTTGAAGGTCAAGTTTGTAGAGACAGTGTCAGCCATGAGGAACTTGGTGGGTATGGGCTTGGCCTGAAAGGACAGTGAAAAACTTGTGAGACTTTGGAGGGATTTGGTTGGACCAGAAGCAAGGCTGCTGCTGCTGCTGCTGCTAAGTTACTTCAGTCATGTCTGACTCTGTGCGACCCCATAGACAGCAGCCCACCCGGCTTCTCCATCCCTGGGATTCTCCAGGCAAGAACACTGGAGTGGGTTGCCATTTCCTTCTCCAACGCATGAAAGTGAAAAGTGAAAGTGAAGTCGCTCAGTCGTGTCTGACTCTTAGCGACTCCATGGACTGCAGTCCACCAGGCTCCTCCATCCATGGGATTTTCCAGGCAAGAGTACTGGAGTGGGGTGCCATTGCCTTCTCCAAGAAGCAAGGTTGAGGTCACATGGAGTGGTTCAGGATAAGAAGACTACATTAAATCCTTTGACCCCTGAGGAGGCTGGATGGGAATGGAAAGGTACAGAACCTCTCTATTCACAGTGCTGAGCCCATACCCCTTCACCCCACACTGATCTTATCATTTCTAGTCATTTTAAAGTTTCAATTCATTATCAATTGTGTGCTTATGTCTTTGTCCATATTTCTCTCACATTATTTGAATGGAATTATAGGCACATATGTGTTATCTGAAAGAATTTGGATAAAAAAAATTGTGATTATTTTGTAGCTAAAAATGAAAAGAAAGTGAAAATGTTCATATATTTTATAAAAAAAGATTTCTGTTATGTGGAGTTTTATTTTTATTTTTTATTTTGAGATTTTCATTGTCTTGGTTATAACCTGGCATGAATATCTGATGAGTCATCAAAATTCATTTCCTTAAAAATAGATTATGGTTTTTGTGGATATGCTTTTCACTTGTGTTTAAAGTGATACATAGTTTAATTTTTTTAAAGAAATAAACCCTTTAAGAAGGTAATATAATTTAGCTCAATATATTGATCACCTACCATGAGACACACATATGCATTTCCTATTGTGTTTTGAATTTGTTTTTCCTTCTTTCATTAGAAACTTTGCAGCTTCCTAGGCCACCATGCACTACACTTAACACTTGAAGCAGTAGAATATAAAATTACTATTATCCTTGATTCTCACACAGGGTAGGAACCTTACAGGTCGTCTCAACCAATATCCTATTCAATGCTTAAAACTTTTCTGCAGCATCACTACAAGGTGAATCAGTGGAAAAACATTCTCTAATGACAGGGTCATACCCAAGGCAGTTGCTGTTTGTTTTTATTTATATTTCTTTTCTTTCCTCTTTTTTCTCTTTTTATCTCTACACCCTATAGAGATAGTTCTATAATAGTATGACTTTGGGAAAATGATGTGGCAAAGTAGAACTTAGAAATCTTTATGGCTTTGCTTTTCAGAAGCTTAAGACTTTAGAAGAATTTAAGTTAAGGTCCTGGAGAACATAAATGGATAAATATTTTTTCCAATATTAAAAAGAAATTTCCCAGAGCCTGGGAGAAGAGAGGGCAGCTCTATGTCAGAGAGAGTTGCGTAGTCTTTCAGGAGATAATGCCAGAATCAACTTCACCCTAGGTTTCCCTGCCCTTAACTGGCAAAGCAGCAGCCAAGTGTAGCTAAACTGAAAGAGAAGCATGTGAACAATCACTTTCATTAGTTACCTGGGGGACTGATGACTACAAAAAAGTCCGATGAGTACAAAATTGTGTAGCCCCCAACATCAATACAAGCCTAAGACCCCAGAATTGAAAAACAACTTGTGAGGTATCTTTTTTTGGACTCTGTTTCTTTCCACCAACTCAATAGAGCAGAGCCTAAAAACCAGGCAGTATGTTATAACAGGAGACTAAGAAATCATAGTCTTTTTGCACACCTGAGTTGTGAATTATTTCATACCCTGATCTGTTATATCAAGCTTCTTCCTATGACATGGTTTTCTTCATTGAATGTTGCCCACTTTGCCGAAGTTTAAACTTTGGCAACCCGACTGATTATCATCATCAGGATGTGATTTAATAAGTAAAAGTACATTATAACTTTCTTTGTTCTGGTCATTATGTTTCCTTCGATGTAACCAGAGTTATTTTTTCTTTCTTTGACACCTGCATGACAGTGATGACCCAAACTACAGACAACTCAAACCTCAAAATCTTTTTCATTCATATCAGTGTTAAGGAATGGCTTCTCAGCTAGATTTGTACCAACATTTGGAGCTTAATATTAGTTTCTAGTAAATGCATTTGTTTTTCTGTTTCTTTTTTTTTTTCCCTTTGGACTTCAAGTGCAAAGTTGTGACATTCATATTCTTCAATTCTTGGCATGTTATCATTATCAAAACCTATAATAACACTCTTCTGTTTTAGTTTATTAATATTCCCTTATCCATGGGATTCTCACTCCCATGTCATCCTATAGAAACCCATTTAAAGTTGTATAACATAAATTCATATGTAGGTATATATATCCTTGATATATTTACTCACCCTTGACATTTAACGTGGCTTTGACCCTTCAAACTTTACCTGCAGGCTCAGGATCTTGCCTATGGCCACCATCCCAGCTGGGGTTTTGATCTGGCCTCAGGCCTCCTGGCTTCAAGCCTGAACTCAGCCCTCTTGCCCTGCAGGTCTTTTGGCATTCCCGGGCTTACTCTGGAAAGAGTCCAAGGCTTTCCCTGGTCACTGGATACTTTACCAAGGCCATTTTCTTTCTTTCCAGATGCTGGAGTCTTTTTTAGAATTCCATGAAACAGTTTTATTTACTTCCCTTCCTATTTCATTTCTGGGAACTAAAAAAATCATTGATGAACTTATTTACTCAATCAAGCAAATATTTAGTAAGCAAATTCAATGGCTCCAACATTGTTAGTTACATGTACAGACTATATCTTAACAAAATGGATTTTTTCCAAATTAGCTCTTTATAAACTAAAAATTGAGTTTATGTTCCTTTAAAATAAATTTTGATCACATAATTCAAAATAAAAAGTAAAAATATTTTAACAACTACTTTTATTCTATTCCCCAGTAAAAAAAAATAATGATATTAAGAAATGTATGTACAACTTAACTTTTTTTGAAACACATGAATAGTTATAAAGAATGAGATAAATCCAAGGATACACAAATTTCAATTATTGTAAGAAGAGGGTGTCATAGGATTTCAAAAATTATTCCATTTGAAACTTTCTAAATAAAAGCAAGTCAGTCTTTTTAAAAAACATATCTGAGGGCAACAAAATATATATATTAAGGCTAATATGTTCATTAATACATGAACTGTATAGATTACTATAGAGATGGATTACCTCTTTTATTTCCTATTTGTTTCAAAAGTTTTCTAATAAAATAACTAGGGTTCCATATACTGACAGGTAACATCTGACAAAATCAGTCTAGTTTCAATTGAATTGGCTTCTATTTCAAGCCTTGTAATATTATTGTCAGATATACCAATAAGTCATTATTTCCAGGAATGAAACCTACAATACGGTGGCATATCCCATCCTCTTGGTTACAAAAAAAGACTAATACAGATGGAAAGAATAAATCAATCCACAGAAGCCTTGTGAGTATGTGAGTCACTCGATCATGTCTGACTCTTTGCGATCCCATGAATTGTGTAGCCCTCCAGGCTTCTCTGTCCATGGAATTCTCCAGGCAAGAATACTGGAGTGGGTAGCCATTTGCTTCTCCAGGGGATCTTCCCAACCCAGGGATCAGAACCAGGTCTCCCACATTTCAGAGCCACCATTTGAGCCACCAGGGAAGCCCATGAAACCTTGTGGTCAACACTAAATCAGAGTGATTTGACAAACAGAAAAATACTGGAAAGAGAGAAAGCATCTCATCTGTTTTTTAGGTTTCAGAAGATTCATAATTTGATATATTTCTAAATTCTGCTAAAAACTTAGAAATAGAAATAAAACATCATGCAAATCTTAGAATTCTCTGATGCAAAAAGTATGAACAATGAATATGTTGCTGAATGAATAGCATAGCCCTTTGCAAACAAATGAGACTGTCAAATGAGAAAGAAATTATTTTATCAGAAAATCTGTTAGACTTAGACATCAAATGTGATGAGTGAATAAACATTAGTTTCTTTGTTGCTTAGTTCTTCTCTAAAGCAAGAGTATTTTCTTCATAAGAGGACACTAAATGCATTCTCCAATTGACTCTTTTTCAAACTAGATGGCAAATGTGTGGGAGAAACTCACCAAAGTCTTTGATTAAACTAGTGAGAGGGGCTATCTGATTTATCCATGAAATGATAGAGGCTGTATTTTTTCTAATGATGCATCTAAGATTCCATTTCTAGTTGCTTGACATTATTTATTTATTTAGTGGCCACCCCACGTGGCTTGCAGGATCTTGGTTCCCCAATGAGGAACTGAATCCTCACCCTCAGCAGTGCGAGCATAGAGTCCTAAACATTGGATCTCCAAGCAATTCCCCCCAGTAGCTTGTTTTAGATGGTGATTTTGGAGCTCCTCTCTAGAAAAATATATAAAAGCCCAGTTGAAATAACCCCCTTTTTTTCCTGACCTTAATCTTGAAATCTAGAAACTTTCTAAACTATGAAACTGCTGGAGGAAAGCGACATTGGAGGAGATAGTGGCAGAATTATGCCAAGTCCAGGGAAATGAAGAGGGCTAGGAAATGACTGTATGAGAGTGCAGGGTTTGGAACTTACATATGGATAGATATTGAAACATGGTAATTCACATGCAGTCCAGCAAGAGATCTGCTGGTACACAATGTATAGGACTGCCCCCCCCCCCCGCTTTTTTTCAACTTATACCTTTATATATATTGTTGGCCCAGTGGGAGCTGTTGAAAATTTCCTAATAGATCTTGGTGTTATTAAACTTTCTGGTCTAATACACTCTTAACACGCTCCTCTTTTCCTTTCCCCTTAAAGAAACAGTGAGCCACACTTGCTATAGTTTCTAAGAATTTGTAACAGTATATAAATTTAAGGATATTTGAAATTTATCATATGATAAATAACTTCCCAAGTTAAATCTCATTCCTGATAATGAGTTTTTTATGTATTAACAAAATGGTAACCAGTACAAGCATACGAATGCCATTTAAAGGTAGAATAAATATCTTTTCTCTGTATCATTGAATACCCAGTGCTCAAAGTAAATATTTAAACACTGGCCAGTATTAGCCCCCAAATTCATTGATATAGATTATATGGAAATAAAGTTCAATTTGAATTTAATGTTAACAGCACCTTATTCCAAATACATTGACTTATAACAGTTCAGAATACAGTGGTATAAACTATATAAAAAGTAAGCATATTATATATTTATATATACATGTAAATATAAGAATAATAAAGTATAAAGTATTCCTCATTCTTGTAAGGAATATTAGCTCTGAAATTTTTACTTAAAATGAAATGTCTCATTTTGCCTGATTACAGGGGATTTCTTGTTTTGTTCCCAATGGAGTATTACATATAGATTACATCNTTGGCCATCTCATGCGAAGAGTTGACTCATTGGAGAAGACTCTGATGCTGGGAGGTATTGGGGGCAGGAGTAGAAGGGGACGACAGAGGATGAGATGGCTGGATGGCATCACTGCCTTGATGGATGTGAGTTTGAGTGAACTCCGGAAGATGGTGATGGACAGGGAACCCTGGCGTGCTGTGATTCATGGGGTCACAAAGAGTTGGACACCACTGAGCGACTGAACTGCACTGAACTGAATTTCACTGAGAAAACCTAAGCCCAAGAGGTCAGATAACACATTCAAGGTCACATGATATGTAAATGAAAAACCTGAATTCCAGCTTAGATAGTAGGATTCCAGCACCTGTGTGCTTAACCAATATAGTACCCATTCTCCATATACCAAGGACAAGATGATAGAGCTGCTGAGTAAGTGGTACAGATGGGGGTTACTTCAAATTCTCCCTTATCTTGTATCTCCCTTTTATCTCATATCCTAAGCTACTTAGGAATACACAAGTTGATCACAAACTCCAAAAATTGAAATATGCCTTAATGAAGGTTTGTTGCCTTGTTTGGGGATTTTTAAGACAAGACAGACAGACACATCATAGAATGTTGATCTGAAAAAGGTTGAAAATTTTCCAGTCCAGATCTCTCATATAATCCTGAGAAACTAGTTTTCAGTGATAGAAGGTGATTTTGTCACAGAGCTCATCAACAATGGAGCCAGAACAAGTGCTCAGGAATAATTCCCTTATTTGTTATTCTTTTTAGTATAGCAAGCTGCTCTCTATTTTCTAAAATGTCTTGACAAAGCCTATTTGGCAACATAAAAAAAAGNAAGGTGATTTTGTCACAGAGCTCATCAACAATGGAGCCAGAACAAGTGCTCAGGAATAATTCCCTTATTTGTTATTCTTTTTAGTATAGCAAGCTGCTCTCTATTTTCTAAAATGTCTTGACAAAGCCTATTTGGCAACATAAAAAAAAGAGACATTGCCTTTGTGTACCTTTTGCTGAATAAACTCTGCTTCTAGATCTACATATAGATTTATCAATAAAAGGATCAAAATAATTTTCTTCTCCCTTGGGAAATAAGAAGGACTCCTCTTCCCTTTTTCTCTCACTTCATAATTTATAACCTGCAAATGTTTATTGGTATTATAATGCAAATTCAATCACTAAAAAGAAATTGTGTTCTAGCCTACAGCACTGCTTTGACTTTCAACTTAGTGATGGGTTTATGTGGTGGATGGGTTAATAAATGGCAGAGGTCCTTATCTTATGGTGAAGTTGAATCTCTGCTAAGAATTAGGAAGAAAATGAAACAAGCCAAAAATAAATAAGCTTCTCAAAAAACAATTCAAACTTTTAGAAGTTCAAACAATATTGGATTACTTAAATAATGTTGTCACTAAAAGTTAGCATCATAAACTGCTAAAACAATTCTGCTAGCACATGTATTCAACAGCTTTTTATCTGACCCATGGTCTTGTTTATTTCTTGTAATCTTCACACTCACCACCACCACCACATGCATTTCCACATGTGGCTATTGCCAATAAGGAAGAACAAGCTATGACTTAGTATTGGAAAACTAGCTTTGAAAAGCAACAGTGTAGGATTTGCAGAGATGAAGGAAAGCAAACGCCACATTTTGAAGTAGGTCATCAATGGGTTCGCAAAGAGTTTGGCTTGACTGAACAACAACAACAAGGATCAAGACAATGTGATCTCTGGTTGACCAAAGGGCTGCTGCTGCTACTGCTAAGTCGCATCAGTCGTATCCGACTCTGTGCAACCCCATAGATGGCAGCCCACCAGGCTCCCCCATCCCTGGGATTCTCCAGGCAAGAACACTGGAGTGGGTTGCCATTTCCTTCTCCAATGCATGAAAGTGAAAAGTGAAAGTGAAGTCGTTCGGTCGTGTCTGACTCTTCGCGACCCCATGGACTGCAGCCTACCAAGCTCCTCCATCCATGGGATTTTCCAGGCAAGAGTACTGGAGTGGGGTGCCATTGCCTTCTATGACCAAAGGGCTAGACCTGGGCAATTAGAAACTCTTCACCCCCTCCTCTGTCCTAGAAATATACATTCTGCCCATTGTTCCCACAAAGGGAGCCCTTTTCCAGAATGCAGCCTTGAGAGAGCAATGTGTTGTTAAAATTATCTGGACGATATGTGTGACTGAACCCAGTTAAGGCCTCTGTATGAAGATTCTGGCAGGTAGGAACAGAGATCTTAGTCTTGTGGCCCCCCCCCAGGACTACACTCATATGTAAGTTTCCCTTATAAGATTTCCTTATAAGATTTCCTACCTACTAATCTCGAGTGGTTTCTTGCTTTGGTCTCTCATTGCCCACTGTGTATGAAGGTCAGTTTCAGATTTCATGTGGCAGATTCTAGGGTTTGCAAAACAATACCTTGGCATGATTTTAAAAGTTTTAAAAAGAAAGTAACTACTAACAATGACAGAAAAATTCAAACAGACAAATTCAAACAGACAGTATGCTTTAAGTACTTACTCTAGAACTGGATATTCTAAATAAATGAATAAAATTTCAATGTTTGCTATTATTTAGGCTCTTTCTATGAATATTTTCAAAAAGAAAAAAATTCATAAACTCTAAAAAAATAAACTTATGATGAATTCTCTGTTATGGATATTTTAGTAGAGAATTTTTTAAACTGCAGAGACCTTTGAAAGCCACTAGAAGTAAATCTCAAAAGAACCAAAGACATGAAATTTCTTGATTTGTTTGTAGTTTGGGATATTTAATAATCTATGGCAAACTATGTTTGGTTTAAAATTTTACATAAGGATATTTATATTTATCATATGTGTATATGATATATACACACACACATATATATATATATATGTTGCTTCATAGAAAAGGAACTTTCTGAAATTAAAATAAAGAACTTTATCAGATTAAAGTTGAGTAAAGGTGATTCTGAAGTGGCTGAGTGGTAAAGAATCCACCTACCAACACAGGAGACTGCAGAGATGCAGGTTGGATCCTGGGATGGGGAAGATCCCCTGGAGAAGGAAATGATAACCCACTATAGTATTCTTGCCAAAAAAAATCCCCATGGACAGAAGAGCCTGGTGGGCTATAGTCCATGGAGTCACAAAGAGTTGGACATGACTGAGCACACACGCAGAGCAAAGCCAAGTACCAAATGGAGTTATAGACTATTGAACAAGGATATACAAAGGAAAAATAACTTTATATAGTCATTAACAAATCTGCAGAAGTCAGATCTTGAAAAAACAAACTAATATTTTTATTCAGTGTTATCACACATTCATACACAGATGAAAGCTTTTTTTAAAAAAAATACATTAATGTCATTGCAAAGTATTAATTTCTTTTTACTTTCTGTAGTAGCAGTGGTAGTGGTAGTCATTCAGTCATGTCCGACTCTTTGTGACCCCATGGGCTGTAAACTGCCAAGCTCCTCTGTCCATGGGATTCTCCAGGCAAGAATACTGGAGAGGACTGCCATTCCCTTCTCCAGAGGATCTTCTGAACCCAGGGATTGCACCCAGGTCTCCTGCATTGCAGGTAGATTCTTTACTGTCTGAGCTACTTATTTTCTATATGATTATACATATAAAACTTGACAAATGAAGAAATTCATTCTGTATTTGGTCACTTTTTATTGCTCATTTTATATAATCATTAATAAAATAATTTTGTTACATAGATGAGGGGCCTACCAAAAATGATGCATTCTGATGTCAAAAACACTAGATGCACCACTGCACAGCAGGTAGATGTAGAAAAAATTTACCCGTGTTTCTGCTTCTATTTTCCTAGCTTTTCAAATTCTTATAAAGCAGATATGGCCACTCCAAGTTCTTTCAAGGTGTACTAACTAGAATAAGACAATCTTGTGCCCGATTTAGTGTTGGGAATATGAATGTTACTTAATTTTAGTAGGAGGTGACAAGGGATACATTATCCACTATGCACAAAATGGCCATAAATTAAGAGATCCTAAGTAGTCTACAATTGCTTTTTAGCTTATCTCAGTTTGCATTCCCTGAATCCTAAATTATACATCATTATGTAGTGATTCCCTCAAGACCCGGGGAAAATACAACTCAGTTCCTGACAATCTTCTTGCAAACTGGCTTGCCCAGCTATTAGGAAAGACAGCAACAACACAGAGAATAAAGGGCAAACCTCAACCAGTTCAGTGGATGTGTTCCTCAAAGGCTCCATGCAAGCTTAGTCTTTGCTACTCAAATTCTATGTGAAGTGCAGGAAGATGCTTACAACTTAATGTAGCAGTAATTACTGCGCTATTATAATATTATAAAGTGAATATTGACTCTGGTTAATTAGCTAGACCTGTATAGCGTATGCCATCAAAATTTTTTCTTTTGCCTGTTTCTTGTGAGGGAATGGAACAGAGACCAACCTGGAAAATCTTAGGGAATATAAGGTGGGAGGAGAGTACTCTTAAAACACTTCAGTTTGACCTGAAAAAAGAAAACAAATGAAAACAAACCAAACTCAGGCACTTATAAAAATATTTCAAGGAAAGATCTTTGCTTATTTGAAACACTTTCAACCTGAGGAGCAGAAATTTAAGAAATGAACCAGAGAGAAGTAGTTACAATTAAGAACAAAAGAAAATTAGTATTAGGGTGTTTTCAAACAAAAGTCACAGGAAAGTAGTTGAGTAGCTTCATAAACCTAAGGACATTGATCATTTATGTAACAAACCATTTGGAGGAAGGTGATTCTGGAATTAGTGCAGTAGTGTTGTGACTATCAACAAACTAAAATTCAGTTTTTTACTCATTGGACTTTTTTTTTAATTTCCCAAGATGGCACTTCACACAATGCCAAAGACATTCAGGCAAGAAGGTGGGGGGAAGTGTTGACATCTAAGAGCTCTTCCTTCATATTTGCCTTCTTACTAGAAATTGCAATATTTCCCAGAAACTTCTTAATAGATTTCTCATTTTTCTTTCTCCAGAATTAGTTACTTGGATATGCTTAAATGTAAGAAACTTAGAAAATAAGTATCCAGCAAAAGGTAAGAGAATTAAAACCACATCCCCTAAAAAAGCCAAAGACTGTTAGAAAATAATTTGGGGGAAAAAATAAAGAATGACTGTTGGGCAGTAAGCTACCTATGATTCAAAACTCTCTCTGATGAAACCATTAAGATAAAACTGTCACCTTCAAACTATAATGTTTGATCTTATTTTTTAATATAACAGTAAGAAAAATTCCATCTGAACATGCTATTTCCAGTGGGTTTCATGGAACAATCATCCTTCAAGATGACCTAGAAAAAATTAATCAGAGGATTTTTAACGCAAATTACCATATTAAAGCCTTTGGTAATCCTATAGTATTAACAAAAAAGTTTTAATCCAATGTTTCCCAAATGTCTTTATTTATTTATAATTTGTTTATGGGATCTGTTGCTATATGGAACCCCTATGGAACCCACTCTGGGGTACATTCCTCTTCCCATTAACACAAACTGTAGAATGGTTTTTGGTTGGATACTGGTATTTCCCTAGGATCAGTTCCATTCAGTCGCTCAGTCGTGTCTGACTCTATGCGATCCCATGAACCGCAGCACACCAGGCCTCCCTGTCCATCACCAACTCCCAGATTCACCCAAACCCACGTCCATGGAGTTGCTGATGCCATCCAACCATCTCATCCTCTGTCATTCCCTTTTCCTCCTGCCCTCAATCTTTCCCAGCATCTGAGTCTTTTCCAGGGAGTTAGCTCTTCACATCAGGTGGCCAAAGTACTGGAGTTTCAGCTGTAGCATCATTCCTTCCAAAGAAATCCCAGGACTGATCTCCTTTAGAATGGACTGATTGGATCACCTTGCAGTCCAAGGGACTCTCAAGAGTCTTCTCCAACACCACAGTCCAATTCTTCGGCACTCAGCTTTCTTCACAGTCCAACTCTCACATCCATACATGACCACTGGAAAAACCATAGCCTTGACTAGATGGACCCTTGGCAAAGTAATGTCTCTGCTTTTGAATATGCTATCTAAGTTGGTCATAACTTTCCTTCCAAGGAATAAGTGTCTTTTAATTTCATGGCTGCAATCACCATCTGCAATGATTTTGGAGCCCCCAAAACCAGAGAATCTCAGATTACTGATATCTTTACTTTCTGATCACTGTGATGTCCAAAATATTTGAAATACTGTCTTTTTCTTTGAACAACGTATAAATCAGGAATGAGTCAGATATCACATAACTCTCATTTAACAAAGAAGTAACAGAAACATGAGTGCAATCATGTCATAAAGGCAAAGCAGAATGTCAAGCTACTGACCTCAAGAATTATAATATGGAACAAATAAGTACTATTTAATAGAAAATAAATATTATTTGCCAAGACTTAGATGAATTATATAAGTGGAGACAGCCAATCCCCCTGTTAATTTCAGTGGATGTTTTCATATACTTTATTTCAGATGCGTTTATTCTATTTGTTAATTTCCATGAACATTTTCATATACTTTATTTCAGATGCATTTATTCTATTCTACAGCACCCTTACCCACCTCACTATTGTGGTCTCCAGGAGCCCACTCGAGTTGTCAGACTGACTGGTAAAATCATAGCCACTCAGAAAATTTCTTTTCTTCAGATTTGTCTGAGATGTTGGTGAGGGGCAGACAGGGGGATTAAGGAGACAAAGGGGAGAATCAGTACAATCAAGATGCTGCAAGTCCATCAGAGAGAAGGCTTATCTGGCAGTGACAACCCAGGTTTGGAACATGCCTTAGGCCGGGAATTACTAGAAAGTTAAATTCAAACACCAGTCAAATATAAATGTCAAAAGTTTTGCCACACTGAAAAGTGATAATTTGTCTTCACTGTGCTACGTTCACAGGACAAAATGTCAAATAAAGAGTTCCTCTTGCTTTAGATTCTCGAAAAAGACAGGTTCAAATTATTGCCAATTATGTTCTGGAAATCATAAATAGCTCCTGATAGAAGATAACCCCTTTTCTTCTTGAAGGCACTTGGAGAGAATCCAGGATCAGACCATATTTTAAGTCATAGCTGTACTGTCCACTTTCATCTGTTTGTAGTTTCCAGTGATACTAATTTTCATGTCTGTGATTAAAAACAGCTGTAGGCAGGATTTTAAAAGTTTCCAGAGAAATGCCATCAGGGGTTTGGTACTGCCATTGCTAATTTATTGACCTAGCAGTGAACTCTTTGAAAATGTTATCTCTTTTCATCTCCCAGCATCACCTCATTTCATCTTCACAAACCTCTACTATCAATCCACCTAGAAATTTGCCTTCCAAATGAAGTGCTCCAAATTCATTTATTTAATGACAACATTTTGGATAAAATATATATTCTTAAGGTCATATTATAGACTCTTTAATGCTTAGTTTCAGTTTTCCTGAGCATTTTTTTTAACATTCACCCTCATACTAACTATATAAAAGGACTTAGGTTCATACACTCCAGAAGAAATCCCTCATGGCTCTAGATTTTCATAGCTGTCTGTATATTCGTTTCTTATGGTATTTATAGTTTATCTCACTGTAGAGTTTTTTTATGTTATTTTTTTATCTTCTCTTTTCTGTCAGAGAAGATACACCCTCTTTGAAAATATATTGGGAATTGTTTATCTGCTTAGCTTTTACCATATCTAGAGCAGAGCCTGACAAGTAGAACTAATGTTTCTATTCCAGGTCAATCAGGATCCCAAAACATAAACATTTAATAGCCAATATCAGGTCGGTGATCAATTATCATTTAAACAACTTCAAGCCATAGAAATGTAATACAGTTTTAAATGCAAACCATTAAAATGTAAACCTTACTGGCAGCCTTAGGTTTGGGTTTTTGCTTACATACTGTGAGACCTTAATTGAGTGCTTTAACCAAACCATGTCTCAGAATCTTGTTTTGCAAAATGAGGCTCTGCATAGGATATAATAAATTAGTTTGGGTATAAATTAAATAATGTGATGCAGCTCAAACTTTCCAATAGCTTAGAATACAGATTTGAAGTTGCTTATTTTTTCTTCAGTTAAAAACAAACGGCCCAAAAGAGGGACTCTAACCTTCTTCCTCCCTCCTCTCTACTTCTCCTTCCATCTTTCTTCTCCCTTACACATACACACCCACACACCCATCCCTGTGTGTCTCTGAAAATAAGGACAGTCCAGGTTATACTACAATGAAGACTCGCAAATTGAGGCGGCTCAAAAGACTCACCCACATTTCTCACTCACATTTCCTGTCCACCAGCTGGGGCTCTGCTGCTGCTGCTGCTAAGTCGCTTCAGTCGTGTCCGAATTTGCGACCCCATAGATGGCAGCCCACCAGGCTTCCCCGTCCCTGGGATTCTCCAGGCAAGAACACTGAAATGGGTTGCCATTTCCTTCTCCAATGCATGAAAGTGAAAAGTGAAAGTGAAGTCGCTCAGTTGTGTCTGACACTAGCGACCCCAGGGACTGCAGCCTATCAGGCTCCTCCGTCCACGGGATTTTCCAGGCAGAATTACTGGAGGGGGCTGCCATTGACTTCTCTGAGCTGGGGCTCTAGCCAACATTATTCTCAGTGTCAGGGTAGACTTCCTCTGGGCAGCCTCCAAAGTTAAACAAGGAACGAGCAATCCTACACTTTAGTTTGAGTGGAGAAAGGAAGACCTGCTGAAACCTTGTGTGCCCCTCTAAATAAGGAACTGTGATATGGAGGAAGCTGTTTCTTCCCTGACTCTTATTCTTCAGTTCAGTTCAGTTCAGTCGCTCAGTCGTGTCCGACTCTCCGCAACCCCATGAATTGCAGCACGCCAGGCCTCCGTGTTCATCACCATCTCTCAGAATTCACTCAGACTCATGTCCATCGAGTCAGTGATGCCATCCCGCCATCTCATCCTCAGTCGTCCCCTTCTGCTCCTGCCCCCAATCCCTCCCAGCATCAGAGTCTTTTCCANCTCCGTGTTCATCACCATCTCTCAGAATTCACTCAGACTCATGTCCATCGAGTCAGTGATGCCATCCCGCCATCTCATCCTCAGTCGTCCCCTTCTGCTCCTGCCCCCAATCCCTCCCAGCATCAGAGTCTTTTCCAATGAGTCACGCAAATCCCTGTTTGAAAAATAAAATATAAACAGAGCAAAGTGACCTACTCCTAACTGCCTGTAGCTTGTCTGCCTGGCTCTGTAAAGGATCCCCATGCTATTGCTGGATGATTCAAAAGGGACCACAGTTCCCATGGCACCTGGATGTTACAGAGTTCTGTTCCCCTACTAACCCAGGACTGGGGAAATAACCAAAGCCTAATGGGCAGGGAAAGGGTTACAATGCCTACTTGTACAAAAGAAAAAATAATAATAAACTTTCCATGTTTTTCAACTTTACAATATTAAGGAATGAGGCTCAAGTTAACCAAGTTTCTCTCAGATCTCTCTGTCTTTATCTTTTTTATCTTTATGATGTTCCAAGAACCTAAATTTGCTCTTTTTCCCAATATATCACTGTTATGCATAGCAATCAGTTATAATCAATTGTTCCCTAATCATAAAATAATGAGTGCAGATTGTTTCAAAGTTCATGCCAAAATCTACCACAAGCTACTAAGCTGAGGTATTGGACTTCCTAAGCAAGGTAGGGAGGGAGTGGAGTGAGAAAGAAAAAAAGCACAGGAGGGAGGGAAGAAGAGAAAAGGAAAGGGGGAATGATAGCAAATAAGATATTGGAAAGTTCCTAGAAGTCATCATGGAATGAGTTCTTAAAAAATACACACACTCAATTTTCCTTGCCTCCTAAGACTGTTGAATTGCAAGAAAAAGATGAAGATTCAGGAAGAGAAACACCGTATGTAGCTATAGCTACAACAATATCAATATCCATCATACATATATATATACACAGACAAACATACTACCTTTTAAAATATATACTGGTGCTAGTTTTTCAAAAATGAGAGAAAAGATCCCAATCCAGCTAATGAATCTGATGTGATTCAAAAGAAATAATGATTGCTTTGAGCAATATTGGTGACAAGACAATTGCTCTGTTGGATGGTTCACATTTGAGTAAACTCAAATTATGGCAGCCATAAAAACTGTTTTTAAGGTTTACTCTAAGTTTTCTTCTAACCATGTCTGGTACAACACTTTTTCAGCAACTTCAAAATGCAACAAACTTTTTATCCCACTAAGACAATTTAAAAACTAAGCTAAACCACCGTGTCATGGAAAAAAAAAAAAGATTCTAAATATTGATACTTGAAGAAAGAATTCAGCAAGAGGTATCCAAAATAAAGTTCAATAAAACTATGCGCACCTTTTGATCCAGAGATTCAAATTACACATTTCATCCTAAGAAAAATATTAGGCAAGAGTCAGTGTTGCAGCACTAAAATTTCTCATTACTGCTTTATGTAAAATAGTAAATTACAGACCCTACATACCCAAGGCCACAATATTAGTTTTGGCATAACAAATTCATGAAATAAATTTAAAACCACATAAAATGTGCTTTAGTGATTCCACAAAATGGCCATGATATTTTGGTAAGTGGGGATAGAGTGGGAAGAAGACATAAAATACTTTTGGGGTGTGATGCCATTTTTTGTTTAAAACTATTTAACTAGGCACAATAACACAGCTTATGACCTCATAAACTTTTGTAAGTTGAACCTAATTAATTTAACTGGGAAATAGGTTTGTACTCAAATAGGGGAGGCCAAAGAGTGATCTGTAGACTGAAATCTATAATGTTCATGAAGCAGCATCCTTATCAAAACAAAAAGGAACTATAAAGGAACTGAAAATCAAGAGTGGGAAACAAAAGTGAGCAGAGGTGTGGGAGAAAATAGAAACATTTCCCAGTGAAAAATTACCAGGAGAACCGGGAATGTAGACAACCCAAGGGTGAATAATGTTAGATTCCACCAAGAGGGGGAGTCCACTCATGACAGAACCTGGATTGGGTGGCCTTTGCTCTCTTTCAGCACTATTTGCTGTTGGAGGAAACAAAGAAACAAAATAAACACACAAAAAAACGAGACACTGGTGTTGCCTTGCTGCTGCTGCTGCTGCTGCTGCTAAGTCGCTTCAGTCGTGTCCGACTCTGTGTGACTCCACAGATGGCAGCCCACCANAGACGTTGTGGGGTGGGAGGTGGGAGGGGGATTCAGGATTGGGAACTCGTGTACACCTGTGGTGGATTCATGTTGATGTATAGCAAAGCCAATAGAGTATTGTAAAGTAAAATAAAGTAAAAAAACAAACAAAAAAAAAAAACTTACAACAAAATTACAAAAAAAAAAAAGAAAATCACCTTCTTTGATAGGAAACCGAAACATGCTGTTGAAACATGTAAGATGAGAAGATGGAACAGGCAATCAATTTTTGAATTGAGAAACCTGTGTGGTGAAATTATGATGAACCTAGCCTTTCTCTACCATAAAAATGATAGTCCCCTTGGATAGGGAATTAAATGTTCATTTCACTAAAGTGAAGAGCTCAGTCTCATCTACTTGAAAGATAACGTGATTAAAAGTCTGAATTTTGAAATATTTAAAATTTAGCTCCATGTTACAGAACTCCAGATACCTCTTTGAGTACATATTGATGGTTCTAAGTAAATTTATTACGTGTTGTTTATATACATGAATATTTTGAACACATACTTCATATTCCATCATAAAAATAGTTTACATAATTTTTGAATAATAAATGATGAACTATGATCCTCTTCACGCATAGTAAATGTTAAATGCTGCATTGTTTGCAGACATTAAGCCGTAAGTGTTATTTGAGATGTTGCAAAATCCTGACCCCTTTAAAAGCCAAACAGCACGACGGCAGGCCTTCCCTAGCAACTGTATTCATAATGGCAATCTCCGACAGCCAGTCAAACCAAATAAACCATCAAGAATTCCAAGCTAAAAATGAGTTGTTGAGGGCTCCCGTTATCATGTCGGGACTGAGGTCATGGAGGGAACCGGAATGTTATTTTCACTAGTGCGGGCCTGCCAGTTAGTGCTGGAATTAGATTTTAGTGAAGGTGAACTTCACCATTGCTGATACTGGCAGAAATGCACTCAAAATCCTTGTAAGGGCATCAGAAAGGTTTGTGGATTACAGAGAGGTGACTCTACCCCCCTCTCCTGTTTCTCTGTTTCTTGTCTTGAGTGTCTCCTGTTGATCTAGAAAACCATTGCCTTATACCAGGATTTATGATCCACAATTTGTCTGCCAGTGCCTGAAATCAAACCAAAATTTCCTGGGCACAGCATGTCAGCACACTTGAGAGGCATAAGCCTTGACACACACTGGTTAAGTTGGACAATCCTTAACAAGATATTATTTAAAGCAAGATGTTCAAAAGATGGTATTTTTTGCTTATAGAGTGTAGGTGCTTTATTTTATTTTAAAAGCTTTATAAAGCATTACTGTTTAATCTCATTTTGGATCAATAAAGCATCTTAGCTAGTGAAAAAGACATCCAGGGAAGATTCTGACAGTCTTTCTAAGTACAATATCCTTGACTCTGAGATGTTTCTGGAGGTGACATAGGACCTGAGGATAGACAGGTAGAGTAAGTAAATTTCCACTCTGTACACAAAAGTTGAAAAATAGCTAGCTATGCACTCAGACTCTTTCTGTATTTCCTTTTCTTTCTGGTGATAAAAACTAATTCAGTTATTCTGATTTTCTCAATGAAAACTCAGGAAAGGATAAAAATCTACATTTATAAAATGTTGTGTGTTGCAATGGCAGTGTGTGATACAGGTTGTTGTTAAACTATGTAACTGAGCTAATGAGTTTAGTTATGAATAGAACATGTGACTACAGGATGATATAGCTCATATCACCCCAATTTTTCTTCTACCAATGGAAAGAATACAGGGATGGGATTTAAAGTCACTACCAAGTCCACGTGAGTTTTGCATTTCACTTCTACAAGATCATCTGTGAAGCAGTAAGGCAGATGCAAATAGCCTATAGTTTCCCTTCATTCTAGACCAACCCTCAAGATACTATTATTTTTACAGAAATAAACCCTCACAAAAGGTCCTATGAATTCAGATCAATGGTGGTTTCTTTCTTGTAGCTGTATTAGCTTTAGTAGTGCTTTCATACAAATAGCCTCAGTGTATCATCAGAAATGCATTATTTATCACAGTTCAAGATATTGCAGATACAGTAGGCAAGATGGACAATCCTTATTGACAAATTAATGTAACAGAGAAAATTAGTACAATTAAACTGTATCTGACATGAAACAGAGAGTTTTGTAAGAATGGCTGAATCTTTGATAAACAAGTCTTGGTGAGCAGAGGTGGACCTCTCTAGGTGGCTGAAATGTGAGGCCAGAGGTAGGAGCCTTTGTTATACCTGCTGGGTTGGCAATAATAAGCCAACATAGACTTGAAGGCTTGACAAGTTATAATATTTTATATTCTTGTTTTAAGATAATATTTCAGAATTATTTATTACTTTCTATTGAACTTTGTGGAAATAACCTTTGTCCTAGATTTTGAGCACAAACGGACATTTTCATATCAGTCTAACATCAACATTTGAAATACATCCAAAACAAAATACTCTCAAGATTAGAAATAGAACAGCCTATTACATCATTTCCTCAAAAAATTATAGCTTGAGATGCAAAGGGTCTTTTCTAACTGATTTCTGAAGGTTATAGTTTAAAAAAAAAGAAGAAGAAAAAGAATAAAAGGAAACTAGAAAAATAAGTGGTCTCTCTGATAAGTGCCATTTTCTCTCAGTCCACAACAGTCAGCAGAGTACAAGGAGGTTCTGCTGCTCATGCTAAAGACCTGGGCAATGGTTTAGTAGAGTTGAGTTTTTATTCTGTGCATAATGTTGAAGGCTAATGGATACATTTGCTGTCTGAATCCTGCCACTGGTCCCTTTTCACCTCCAGGTGATGGTCAGTTGAATATGCACTCAAAGAACTCAGCCACAGAGTAGAAGCAGGACAGCTGTGGTGTCTAAGGTAAGGAGCTGCCTAGTAAAGCTGGACCAGAGAAGAAGGCAGAACTTCCCTCCTGCCAAGGACAGCAGTCCTATCCTTCTGAAGAACCAACAGAGGAGGAGGAAAGGAAGACACCCTCTCTCTTACAGGCTAGTGGTCCAAGGGAGAGAATGAAAAGAATGGCCTGTTTCCAGATTCGGGGGTAAGAGTAAGCTCACACACTATAGCTAGAACATGGCCAAACCAGAGAAGTTACTCTTGCCTCTGGGGTGAAGCAAGTAACTGGATGGAGAAAAGAGCCAAATCTTTTTCCCTAACACTGACTGGAGGGACAGTGGGACGTCTGTGATGGCTGTCCCCTCCCTGTATGGAAACTCTAAACAAGTTTACCTTTTAACGTGTAAAGACTTAAGTAAATTCTTTGCATGTTTAAGAATTAATCCTAGCTTTCCCATTTAGAGAATGTAATATAGAGTTAAGAGGCAATGCCTGTTAGTGTTTTCCAGAGTACTCTGCATGGAACACTGGTTCTTCATGATGTAATTATAAAGGAGGAGGAAAGTTCAGTAATAAACTAAGTGTGGTTAGCTTTGAATTAAAATATTGAATTATTCATTTTCTTTACTAAAAGTCCTACCAGAGCTTTTAATATGTGAATGTGTATAGTGATCACTTAAAGGGTGGGCTAGCATATGTATTTCCCATAATTATTTGATAACAAGATGCTACATTTTTTTTTCCAGGAATATCTCATGGGACCAGTGTCCCTTGAAAACAATCTTTGGTAAGTGTTCCTGCTGCTGCTGCTGCTGCTAAGTCGCTTCAGTTGTGTCTGACTCTGTGCAACCCGAGAGACGGCAGCCCACCAGGCTCCCCCATCCCTGCGATTCTCCAGGCAAGAACACTGGAATGGGTTGCCATTTCCTTCTCCAGTGCATGAAAGTGGAAAGTGAAGGTGAAGTCACTCAGTCGTGTCCGACTCTTAGCGACCCCATGGACTGAAGCCCACCAGGCTCCTCCGTCTATGGGATTTTCCAGGCAAGAGTACTGCAGTGGGGTGCTATTGGGCCAGTAGATATTCTCTTACTTCTCATTTTCAGAATACCAAGGCCCCTGGGAGAAAACAGATCAAAGAGAATGATAACAGACCTGGGCAATGAGAAACCAAGATCATGCGGGGTCTAGAACTAGATGGCTTGATGCTGGACACCAAGGCTGTGAATTGGAAGCCCTAGATCTGAATTCAGTTCCAGGCTGGATAATTTTAAAAACACATATCATATAGAAAATACACATGACAATGTTTATAGGGGAGCACATTCTGTCCACATTAGTTTCCAAATAATATCTCATACCTGTCACACTTAATTCATTTATACTGCCTGCTAGATCCCTGAAGGCATTTGAGTTTGTAATGCCTCCCCTAGAAAGTCTGCAACTAACCAAGAGGAAAGCTTAACTGCCCAATCAGTTTCTGAATCATGCTAGGCTCTGAAATGCACAAGATCAGCTTTGACTGTGGGCTTCCCATATGGACCAGTCTTGATGGGGGAATTTAACTCAGATGACCATTATATATATTACTGTGGGCAAGAATCCCTTAGAAGAGATGGAGTAGCAATCAGAGTCAACAAGAGTCTGAAATGCAGTACTTGGATGCAATCTCAAAAACAACAGAAAGATCTCTGTTCAGTTCCAAGGCAAACCATTCAATATCAGTAATTCAAGTCTATGCTCCAACCAGTAATGCCGAAGAGGCTGAAGTTGGATGGTTCTATGAAGACCTACAAGACCTTCTTGAACTAACAACCAAAAATGTGTCCTTTCCATTATAGGAAACTGGAATGCAAAAGTAGGAAGTTAAGAGATACCTGGAGTAACAGATAAATTTGGCCTTGGAGTACAAAATGAAGTAGGGCAAAGGCTAACAGAGTTTTATGAAGAGAACGCATTTGTCATAGCAAACACCCTCTTCCAACAACTCAAGAGAAAACTCTACACATGGACATCACCAGATAGTCAATACTGAAATCAGATTGATTATATTCTTTGCAGCTGAAGATGGAGAAGCTCTATATACAGTCAGCAAAAACAAGATCAGAGGCTGACTGTGGCTCAGATCATGAACTCCTTACTGCCAAATTCAGACTTAAATTGAAGAAAGTAGGAAAGAACACTGGACCATTCAGGTATGATCTAAATCAAATCCCTTACAATTATACAGTGGAAGCAACAAATAGATTCAAGGGATTAGCTCTGATAAAGTGCCTGAAGAGCTATGGATGGAGGTTCATGACCTTGTACAGGAGGTAGGGATCAAGACCATCCTCAAGAAAAAGAAATGCAAAAAGGCAAAATGGTTGTCTGAGGATGCCTTACAAATAGCTGTGAAAAAAACAGAAGCGAAAGGCAAGGGAAAAAAAGAAAGATATACCTATCTGAATGCCGAGTTCCAAAGAATAGCAAGGAGAGATAAAAAAAAAGCCTTCCTCAGTGATCAATGTAAAGAAATAGNAGGATGCCTTACAAATAGCTGTGAAAAAAACAGAAGCGAAAGGCAAGGGAAAAAAAGAAAGATATACCTATCTGAATGCCGAGTTCCAAAGAATAGCAAGGAGAGATAAAAAAAAAGCCTTCCTCAGTGATCAATGTAAAGAAATAGAGGAAAGCAATAGAATGGGAAAGACTAGAGACATCTTCAAGAAACTTAGAGATACCAAGGGAATATTTCATGTAAATATAGGCATACTAAAGGACAGAAATTGTATGGACCTAACAGAAGCAGAAAATATTAAGGAGAGGTGGCAACAATACATAGAAGAACTATATAAAAAAGATCTTCATGACCCAGATCTTCATCACACAATGATGTGATCACTCACCTAGAGCAAGACATTCTGGAATGCAAAGTCAAGTGGGCCTTGTGAAGCATCACTGTGAACAAAACTAGTGGAGGTGATGGAATTTCAGTTGAGCTATTTCAAATCCTAAAAGATGATGCTGTGANATTTTTTTGCCTCATATTTCTTTGAAACTGTTTTTATGCCTTGCCTCTTTAATACTTGTGGGAGATTTTGCCCTTTTTCTAATGGAGCTTATTGGTAATTCCTGTCTCACTCTCATTCCCCTCATCTATTCTGTCTTTATGTTGTGCGGCTCTCCCAAATCCAGACATCCCCCTGCTTCCTCTTCACTCAAGATGTGTTATCTTTGTCTGGACTGTTGTAGAAGGTGCCTCCTTCTTGTTTTTCCAGTGTCCACTCTAGTGACCCCTACCTCTAGTCAGATCTCCATTTGGCAATTATAGTGATCCTTTTAAAAGACTCAGCTTAGGTCTTGGCCCTGCCGTTTTCTTGTTCCTATTCCACTTAGAGTAAAAGAAAAGTCCTGATCATTATTCTGATTAATCAGTCCTTGGCTTCTTCTCCATTCTTACTTCCTTTTGCACTTGAAATGTCTGTGTTAATAGAGTTTAAATCATGGACATTTCCCCAGTGAGTTTGGATTTAATTGGATATCTAGACAAATAAATATGTAATTCCTATCTAGTGTGCCAAGTACCACTAAGAGATGGCGTACCAAGGAAAGACCCAAAATAGACAAGAGGCTGAACTGGCAAGGTTTCTGAGAGTAGGTGATAGCTGAACTGATTTCTATTCAATGTATGGAAGATAGAAAGTGAAGAAGGTAGGCAAGTGCAGAGACCAGTTATGCACTACACATACTCAGTTGCTAAGTTCTATCTGACTCTTTTGCAATCCTGAAAACTGTAGCCCACAGGCTCCTCTGTCCTGGGATTTCTCAGGCAAGGATACTGGCGTAGGTTGCCATTTCCTTCTCTAGGGAATTTTTCCAGCCCAGTGGTTGAACCTTCATCTTCTGCACTGGCAGGCAGATTCTTTACTTCTGAGCCACCAAGGAATCCCTAGTTATGTAATGTACTTTGTTGTCCCTCACCATGGTTTTTTTTTTTTTTTTTTAAGTACCCTGGGTTAAATTAATTACGAACTACTGAGTGGTTTAAGCCAAGCGTACACAGCTTTATTTGTTCTCTTGCTACCTAGTTTCTTGCATTTTGACTTCTGGGTTTTAAGACCTGCTGCTGCTGCTGCTAAGTCACTTCATTGTGTCTGACTCTGTGTGACCCCATAGACGGCAGCCCACCAGGTTCCCCCATCCCTGGGATTCTCCAGGCAAGAACACTGGAGTGGGTTGCCATTTCCTTCTCCAATGCATGAAAGTGAAAAGTGAAAGTGAAGTCGCTCAGTCGTGTCCGCCTCTTTGTGACCCCATGGACTACAGCCCACCAGGCTCCTCCATCCATGGGATTTTCCAGGCAAGAGTATTGGAGTGGGGTGCCATTGCCTTCTCCGGAGACAAACATAATCATCTCCAATTTTAGGTTTCCTTTCTTAGCTATAAGTATGTTTAGGATAAGGAATAGAATCTATGTACATAATTAGGTTGTAAATATATCTTAGTAGTTGAAACAAAGGAGAGCATGCTTAAAACAAAGGAGAACATAGTGTAACACTGAAGTTTCTAAAGCAGAATTCCCTAGCTCATTAATAGTTTATATTGTTTGATCAGATTATATGAGTGCTATCAACCAAAATTGTCAGAATTATATGTTTTATTATTTAAAAGAATTAACTTTTACTCATGTGCAGTGATTCAACATTTTTCAGATAGGAGGCCTTGGGCACACTGAATACTTTCCTGTTGATCCACATCCAGCCCCGTACAGCAGCCCAGGGATATGGAGAAAGAGACAGCATGTCAGAGAAGGGGGCAGCACTTTAACCTTGAACACAACATCTGGATGCCAGGATTTCCATGGCAGGAATTCTGCAGCCTGCAGTCTGGGGTCACCTGGTTACCCCATTCTGTGCTTCATTCACAGGTAAAAATTAGGGTCTCCTTCTGTAACCTCTAACAGCTGGAGGAGATTTCTTTAAGAAGTATGAGAATTTATTCTTTCTTTCCCCTCTCTCCACCTTCTCTCCTATTCTATACACACACACACACACATCAACAATAACCCCTACCCTCCATATTCCAATGGTTTGAAAGAAAATTAGATTAATCAGCAGGTAACTCTCAGTTTTAAACTGTCCCACTATTTTAATGATTGACTAGGCATTGCTGGCATGTAATTTTCTAAAGCAGCAAAGTCAAATGCTATAATAGTTTAATACTAGGTCCCACTTGACTTGAATGCTATTTGTCCACATGAAAGTATCACCAATGACACCTTTGTTGGCCAGTTTCAGCAAAAGCACCAAGCTCTTAATGAGCATTTATTATTTATTTGACCTTCAGAGGTCTCAGGGTATATGCAGTTATAAAGTCATATGCATAAAACCATCTCTGCAATAAATTAAAATTAAACTAACCATGGCAGTGGTATTCCAGGATCATAGCTTTACGTACTTGGGTAGGCCAGGTGGAAGCGATGAGTTCTGCTCCGTGTCTTGAAGGTCAGGAGAACTGGATTCTGTCAAACAAGGGAAGCCAGAAAACTTCAGAGTCCAGCAAGAATCGCTGTCCAGCCTGTGGCCTGTCAGGAGCAGAATCTAAGCAAGGGGCACCATCGAGCCCATTCGGGAAGCATCAAGCTCAAGTTCAAGCGTGTTAATGGGGGGCTACAGGAGACCTGCAGTGAAGTGCCTCCGTCCCCACCTGTTTACCTGCTCCATAACGCAGGACAGCCTTCCCCAGGGATATGCATTCTATTCCATGTACAAGACATTTTCAGTGGAGCATATCAGTGATGGTATTTTCATCATTTGAACATCCTGACAACAAAGAGTCTAAAATATGCCTTCCCCCACTTAATCAGGGCTTCTTCAGTGAATAAAGAAAATTCCTTCCAAGACAAAAGGAAAAGCAGAGAAATTAATTGAATGAGCTTCCTGTCATGTGTAGACTACTAAGTGTGTAATTTAATACTGAAGTGAAGTCGCTCAGTCGTGTCCAACTCTTTGTGACCCCATGGACTGTAGCCTACTAGGATCCTCCGTCCATGGAATCTTCCAGGCAAGAGTACTGGAGTAGGTTGCCATTTTCTTCTCCAAGGGATCTTCCCAACCCAGGGATCGAACCCAGATCTCCCACATTGCAGGCAGACGCTTTACCATCTGAGCCACCAGGGAAGCTACCAGAGCCATATTACATATAGTTGGATGGTCAAGTGGTCAACTACAAGGTTAACTTTTCTACAAAAAACAGCCCCAAACCTCCTCTTTTGAGTTTCAGGGGGAATTCAGGAGCTAGGTCTTCCTACGTTTGTTGCCCTGAACTTCCATTGTCTGTAGGTGAACCAAGCAGATAAGCAGGAAGTAGTTGTCTTGCTGAAACACACAAGAAAGACCATTAGTGCGACAGAGAGAGTTGTTAAAGCTCTCCGTGTCCAACAGCTGATAGAAAGATACCACAGACTTCTGACAACGGTTTTCCTAGTAATATGAGTTTATTGGGCATACTAGCACTCAACCAGTCAGCTTAGGAAAAGACATGGGCACCTTCCCTACTTAAGGTGTTATTTTAAGCTGGTGCTACAGAGCTATCCATTTGCGTGTCTTATCAAGTACAGCAAATGTGCCAATATTTTTAAAAACTAGAAGGCTTTTGTTTTTGTTTTAACACAAGCATTACAGCACTGTGGAATATTTATACCTCCACATCCTTCGCAGTAGATTAGAGTAGGTCAATTAAACAGGCCTGAACTTCTTAAAGAAATACAAAAATGGAACTTAATTATCCTGTACAATTTCTCCCTTTCCCTTCTTCCCCTCCTCCAAAATTGTCTAAATACCACACTTGCTTTCTAAAACTTCCTTCCAATAATCAATTCAGAATCATCTAATTCACAAAAGCAAATGCAGAACTATTTAAAGCAGTCTGTGAAGGTAGAGCCTAGGAGAAAGACCATTTTTGGGATTTTATTTCCCTGATTTTTTAGGATAAAATACCAAAATAGCAAGTACAGTCACATAATACAGTGCAATACAATGCATTAGTTTTAGAATAACCCTTCATAGTGTCTTGCTCCTCAAAATTAGCTAATTAATATATAAATTAAGAGGAGTTGGAACACCAGGTAAAAAGATTTGCACCTTAATTTTTTAAAGCCATCAAAGCAAACTAGTAACAATGGCTATAAAAAGTGATCACTCCTCTTGAGAGGGCCAAAGGTCCTCCTTAATACTGCAGTCTGGCCCTCCCACTGCACACTCCTTTCAGCAAGCTTAGGCTCCTCATGCCCCTTCCCCTGTACATATGCTTAGCACCCTCCTTGCAACTTTCCCCCACACTCTCCAGGGAGGGGCAAACAAGACTTTCACCCTTTCCCACCACTCTGAGCATCCACTGTCTCTCCCGTTGTTTTGGCACTTGATTATATTTAGCCTATTAATATATACTGACTCTCAAATATTTTTCTTAAATCACAAGCATGTAAGGAAAGGGGCACTGCATATGGAAATCTCTCTCATTGAGGGAACAGGACCTCAGATCAGTACAGAACTCAAACTTCTCTGCTGTTGCCAGCTGGGCTTCCCTTGTGGCTCAGCTGGTAAAGAATCTGCCTGCTATGCAGGAGACCTGGGTTTGATCCCTGGCTTGGGAAGATCCCCTGGAGACGGGAAAGCTACCCACTCCAGTATTCTGGCCTGGAGAATTCCATGGATGGTATATTCCATGGGGTCTCAAAGAGTCGGACACGAATGAATGACTAAGTACCCACATTGGTAGGGCAGATGTTGCTGGATCATTAAATGAGACAATGTATACAAATCACTTAGCACTAAGCTGGTGTGTAGGCTGGTCCACTAGGGCTTCCCAGGTGGCTCTGGTGGTTAAAGAGCCATGCTGCCAGTGCAGGGGATGCTAAGGGATATGGGCTTGATTCCTGATTCAGGAAGGTACCCTGGAGAAGGGCATGACAACTCACTCTAGTATTCTTGCCTGGAAAATCCCATGTTCAGAGGAGCCTGGCAGGCTACAGTCCATGGGGTTGCAGAGTCAGATACAACTGAAGTGACTTAGGACACATGCACACACACATGATGCCCTGGAATTCCTCACCTTAGGAAGTAATAAGAAACTGCCCTGTACTCTCTGATTGGGGCTTCAGAATCTGCTCTCCAACTGACAGGAGCCTGGGAGCCAGCCTGGTCTGGACCTCAGGACTCCGAAGACTCTGGTCCATCATAGATGGATGGATCTTGCTCTCATCGGTCTCTTCAGCTGTCTAATGGTTTTGATACTCAGAAAGGCAATAGACTTTGGAATGATTCCTGGTGGTTTTGGAGGCCACCAGTAGAATAGCCTCTTGGAGAGTTATTATAAATTATAAATCCCTGGCCATTTTATTTTAATTAGTATATTTGCTTTAATCTCATTTTTGCCAAAACCATTTTTAAAGCAGTGTGGGAAAGTCTGAGATGAGTATAGATAGCTGTATATTATCAAGCTCTTTGTGTTGCTGTTGCCAAGATCATTTACCTAAAAACAGGCTCTTTTGCTTGTTTATAAGTAGTTGGCTTTTGCTGTTTCTATCTTAGCAAGGGAATGTGACATCAGAGACAGAAAAAACAGTGAACTCCTAAGAGAGAAAGATTATATTCTCATGTTTGATAATGAAAAAAGAAGACAAGTGCAATAACTGTCCCAGAAATGATAAGCATTTATTAATTTGAATTTTAACTAAAACGAATTTAGTATTGTATACACTTTGCCCTATTTGTTATGTACATATCTGTACCATGTTTTTACTTTTTCTTCTACTCCTAAATATGATAATGTATATATTTAAAGAAAGTTATTTTGTCTTTATTACTTTATATGATATAAAGTCTTTAAAAAGGGAAAGCAATTCCAAAGATTTTACACATTATGGTTGATTATATGGTAATGACTTAAATTTGTTACCAGATGTAAAAATCTATAAAAAAAACTGGANGATAATGTATATATTTAAAGAAAGTTATTTTGTCTTTATTACTTTATATGATATAAAGTCTTTAAAAAGGGAAAGCAATTCCAAAGATTTTACACATTATGGTTGATTATATGGTAATGACTTAAATTTGTTACCAGATGTAAAAATCTATAAAAAAAACTGGATTTGGCTATTTGGTAAGCTCAGATATAAATATTATGGTTCTAGTAGTATATAAGAATATTTATCTGAGAGAAATGCCAAAAATTATGAAAAACCTAGATATGCAAAAATTAAAATGATTATATGTGAAAGCAGAGAGTTTTAGCATTGGTGAATAAAGTATTGGCATCATAATTCAGAAGGAACTACTACTAATTGGACTGTAAGTAAAAAAAAATTCAGATTTTTAGTTATTCATATTCTCTAGAATAGATGCTTATAATGATGCTGAAGCTGAAACTCCAGTACTTTGGCCACCTCATGAGAAGAGCTGACTCATTGGAAAAGACTCTGATGCTGGGAGGGATTGGGGGCAGGAGGAGAAGGGGACGACAGAGGATGAGATGGCTGGATGGCATCACGGACACGATGGACGTGAGTCTGAGTGAACTCCGGGAGATGGTGATGGACAGGGAGGCCCGGTGTGCTGCGATTCATGGGGTCGCAAAGAGTTGGACACGACTGAGTGACTGGACCGAACTGAATGGGTTCCAATTACTTCAATAGTTTAATTAAGTGCCATTTTGAAACATTTTGTTTTCATTCATTTCAACATTCATTCCAAAAGCTTTTTCTAGCCTCGTTCACTTCCACGTTCATTCCAAGAGCATGTTTCTAGTGTCTACAGAAAATATAAATGAAATGAAAGTAATTTCCCTTGAGAAACTTGAGGAAAGTCAAAGCAACTGATGACTAGTAAACATAAGTAAGCACATGACTATACACCTTATCAATAACCAATATTTATTGATTTGATTGCAAAGTGCCAGGCACTGTGCTCAGACCAAAACAGCAAGTTATTTTGTTTCATTCTCACAACTGTATAAGGTTGTTACCAAGAGTTTCTCCAGTTTACATGGACTAAGATGTTAAATGTCTTACCCAAGGTTAATCCAAGTGTCAGGATTCAAACCCAGGTCATGTGACCTCAAAGCTCTTAACCTTGAGTATTCAACAGGGAAAGTGGTTTAACACTGGAAAAAGCCTGGGTTTTAGGGTCAGAAATGTTAAGTCCACTCTGTGTCATTCACCAAGTTTTGAGATATTAGACAAATCACTTAACTTCCTTGAGTCTCAAGTTCTTTTTTAAATAGAGCGGGATACATGAAGAGGCTATGTAAGCTCTAAAACATCCTGCAGACATCAGCTGCTGATGTTTTCATTCCAACTTGCATATATATAGTGAAGGAATACCATGTACTATATTACACTAATAAAAAGAGACTTCTTTAAAAAGGATGTTTCATTTTGGAATCATAAAAAATTACTAGATCAGGATTGATGGAGAAGTGTCAGAGTTCATTTACTGCTTAAAACAGGACAGCCCTAGTTTTATCATCTATATGGAAATATATTATTCAATATTTACAATGAAATTACACTACTAAGTCTACATACATTTGTACTTTTCTAATCATTAGCACTGACTTACCAGCACAGATACTTTGAAATAACAAGAATGTGTTATTAGAGCAGTTAGGAAGATATTGGTAATAGTGATGTCAATATGTAACTCATGTCAGAACAGTTAAATGGGAGGGCACCAGGCTTATCAAAAGAAGCAAATGCTCCTTCACCCCCTGGTCTCCAGAGTTTTCTAGCATCTCATAAGCAGTCTAACACATCAAAAGTTCATTGCTCAAATTGTGTGAAAGAACTGGGCATATTTAAAATTTTACATTATTTTCATTATTGTTGTTTCATTTTCCTAAAGGAACTCTTAGTGGTAAAAAGACAGTAAATATGTCATATCAGAAAGTAAATTGAAATGTGATGTCAGTTTCATTGAAACCATCCTCTACTAGTATTATTTTAATATGATCTATTTTTATTCCTGTCATAATAATATTTCTAAAATATTAATCAGTACTATTTTACTTTAAGCATATTTAAAATTTTCCTAAACTTAAGAAGATAATATTAACTCAACAATTAATATCATTTTTATTTTCCAATCTAATTAGTTTTCTAGAAGGGGAGCTGGATTGTTTCAATATGAAATTCAACCTATTATGCCAATGAGTATATTTTCCTCAAAATATTGTTGGAAAAAATTTAAAGAAAGATAATGAATTTAAGAAATAATTTCATTGGAACATAATCACCATTTGGATTCCCTGATCTCAGATTGGGCTTCCCAGATGTCGCTAATGGTAAAAAAAACATCTGACTGCCAATGCAGGAGTCACGAGAAACATGGGTTCAATCCCTGGGGTCAGAAAGATCCCTTGGAGGTGGAAATGACTACCCATTCTAGTATTCTTGCCAGGAGAATTTCATGGACAGAGGAGCCTGGCAGGCTACAGATTAGCCATTGGGAGTTTATCAGCTGACTATTTAGTCATTAAAATACAAATATTTTTTCCACTTCTGTCTGCCTCAGATATAAGCACTTCACAAAGCTGAAACAAATCAACATAGATTTCAACTGGTATATGAAATAAAAATGAGAAAAATCTTAGGAAAACAATTAGCATTATAAGATTCTGATATAGAAGTGTTTTTGTATTTTTTTAAGTATGTGCCAACTTCTCAGTGTCACATATTGGGTTTTACATAAGATAAGCCATACCTATAAGAAGAAATCACTTTTTCATACTATGTCACAAACACAGAGCTCTGTAGGTAAGGCCTTCATTGTATATTTTATCTCCTCCCCCTCAGTCAACAAGCATAAACTGGCTCACTGGCCAAAAGTAAAGGCAAGGGGCAGGAGCTATGATCCAAGCTGTGCAATGATAGCCCCCTCATCCATGTTAATACACTGAGGGCACACAAAAAATATAAAATTAGTCTCAGGTTGCCTCTTTTTTTTTTAATGTATTTGTTTTTAAACTTTATTTGAATGCAAGTCAAATGAAACAGGAGAAGGCAATGGCACCCCACTCCAGTGTTCTTGCCTGGAGAATCCCAGGGACGGGGGAGCCTGGTGGGCTGCTGTCTATGGGGTTGTACAGAGTCGGACATCACTGAAGCGACTCAGCAGCAGCAGCAAATGGAACAATGGTAGAAATCTTTCAGGCACAAAAGTCCAAAACAAGTGTAAGCAAATCTAAGATCAACGGGCCCTGACCTGCAGAGGGAACCATTTTGAATAATTTCAGCCCAGATTTTTACTTTGGAACCCCAGCGGTCTGGATCTCACCTCTCCTCAGTTCTTGGGCAGCGTAAATGTGGTCTAGGAATTACCCTGCTGCTTGTCTGTCCAGCGAAGAACTCATGAGGATCTTGCCCTTTCCAAGTTGGGAATTTTTGCCAAAATAGAGCTCGCTATTAACCTCTCCTCAGCAACTCAGTAACAACAACTTCTTTAGTTAGCCAAACTTAATCTTGATATTCTCTTTCTTAGAACTTAAATCAGCCATAGGGAAGTTAGCTTGACTGCTAACAGGTGCAAAAAATTAATAGCTCACAGCTAAACTGTCATTTGGAGAAGGCAATGGTACCCCACTCCAATACTCTTGCCTGGAAAATCCCGTGGACAGAGGAGCTTGGTAGGCTGCAGTCCACGGGGTCGCTAAGAGTTGGACACGACTGAGAGAATTCACTTTCACTTTTTACTTTCATGCATTGGAGGAGGAAAGGGCAACCCACTCCAGTGTTCTTGCCTGGAGAATCCCAGGGACGGGGGAGCCTGGTGGGCTGCCATCTATGGGGTCACACAGAGTCGGACACGACTGAAGTGACTTAGCAGCAGCAGCAGCAGCAACAGCAAACTGTCGTTTGAATGATACTGCACAATCAATTCACAGAACACTTTCTTAAGCAATGTCATTCACTTGTACAATAACTGAGTTACTATACAAATACCTAACACTATATAATTTGTTGCCTCAATTCATATCTTGTAAATGATAAAACTTGGGTTCAGAGAGGTTAAGTAATTTATTCGTGGTCAACAAAGCCCATAATATTTCTCCAGTGTCTTACTACCTGAGACATGGCTCTTGGTGTTTCTTAGAACAAATTTCTAGTAATTAAATATGACATTTTGATGGTGATGGACGTAGAGAGAGGTGCAAGCTCTATATCTGCCCTTGTCCACCATTGGCGTTTACAGAACTATGATCTGACCAGCCCCTGAGTGTTCTGTTCTCTCCAAGTGTGTTTCAAACTTCAAAGCTGCATTTAAAATGTCATAGATTTCTAGACTTAAAAATGATAACACAGCCCAGGTTTCTGGCATTTTTATGTCCATCTGCTAGCATGGCATGGTGCCCATTTACGAGGTAATAAGACAATTTCAGGAGGACACAGATGCCAAGCATATCAGGGACCGGAGTGATAACCCTCAAAATGAAATAAGTGGCCTCCCTTTTTCTACAATGAGAAGATCCTTCTGAGTCAGAACACCAAATCATACCTCTGCATCTGTCCCATTAGGTGAGACAACATTCACTGACACACAGCAGAGGCTACTGGTGCCGGTTCAAGACCTTGACTCATTTCTGTTTGTAGGTTATGAAGAATCAAGGTACAGTCCTAGAGAATAAAATTCTGCCACCTTCACCTCAGCTTGAAGACAGATGTGTACCGTGGAGAGAATGAGCATTGGGTAGAAACCCCCACGTGTATTTTGCAATGTCAGGAAGCTTCATCTTTTCGTTTACTTGGGATAAATCACATCCCTAGTAGCTTGTGGCTCAGCCCAGCAAGAAAGTTCAAGTGTTGGGGTGGGGTTGCATTTTTTTTTGTAGATGTAGATATGGTTTCTTCTACTGACCCATCTGTCTGAGAATATAATGATAGGGAAAATATGGTAAACACAAATTCCATTTGAATTCTAGCAAGCATCCTGTGACTAGAACTGTTTATACAGAACCTCACTAAAGTCACATGATTCACTCATTGTCCCTTCTCAGCATGTTTTATATATATATATATATATAAATAAATATATATATATATTTGAGGTGAAGAATTTTAAAAAGAGCAAGAGGATTAGGCAAGGAGAAAGAAGAAAAACAGCAGAACAAACTAGAAGGAAAAGAGAAGGGAGAAAAAATTGACATTATAAATCTGTTAATAACTATCCTATAACTAATTCCTATGGTCAATTCTACAGTAATTCTAAAGCAAACATCATCTTGATATTACAAAGAAATATGTGAATTTGCTTAAATATCCTGTAGTTCCTAAAACTATATAGTTCTTTTTCTCTACTTTCTCTATATATAAAAAATACATATATTCTGGAGAACTATATAGCTATATACAAAAATATATACATATGTACACACACACACATATATATACATATATCTGTGTATATGTATATTCACAGATAAATGTGTACATACAGATATATTGTGAGAAACTACAGAGACATGGGTAAGTATATACAGACATACACACACACATATTAAAAATTGGATTCCACATTGGGGTCATCTGAATGGAATTCAGTAAGTGGCTATTTTTATATAAGATATTTTCTCTTTACTCAGTTTAAAAAGGGGGAAATTTAATGTTAAATGTTTCATGGTAAAATATTATAAGAAAATATATCAGTGGGAATATGTCTAAGAATTCGTGTTTAATAGTATCAAAGTGTTTAACAGAACATGAAGATCCTCATGGTAAACTGAATTTCGTTACATTTCTGAACAATTTATCAGTTTAATATTTATTCAGTTCAGTTCAGTTGCTCAGTCGTGTCCAACTCTTTGCGACCCCATGAATCGCAGCACGCCAGGCCTCCCTGTCCATCACTATCTCCCAGAGTTCACTCAGACTCACATCCATCGAGTCAGTGATGCCATCCAGCCATCTCATCCTCTGTCATCCCCTTTTCCTCCTGCACCCAATCCCTCCCAGCATCAGTCTTTTCCAATGAGTCAACTCTTCGCATGAGGTGGCCAAAGTACTGGAGTTTCAGCTTTAGCATTATTCCTTCCAAAGAAATCCCAGGGCTGATTTCCTTCAGACTGGTTGTATCTCCTTGCAGTCCAGGGGACTCTCCAACACCACAGTTCAAAAGCATCAATTCTTCGGCACTCAGCTTTCTTCACAGTCCAACTCACATCCATACATGCAGATATTAAATGTTCATAAGTCAATAAACACCTGTAGTAACAGGCAAATTTGGCCTTGGAATACAGAATGAAGCAGGGCCACCAAGAGAACACACTGGTCATAGCAAACACCCTCTTCCAACCACAGAAGAGAAGATTCTACACATGGACATCACCAGATGGTCAACACCAAAGTCAGACTGATTATATTCTTTGCAACCAAAGATGGAAAAGCTCTATACAGTCAGCAAAAACAAGACCAGGAGCTCACTGTGGTTCAGATCATGTGTTCCTTATTGCCAAATTCAGACTTAAATTGAAGAAAGTAGGGAAAACTACTAGACCATTCACGTATGACCTAAATCAAATCCCTTATGATTATACAGTGGAAGTGAGAAGTAGATTTAAGGGACTAAATCTGATAGATGGAGTGCCTGATGAACTATGGACAGAGGTTTGTGACATTGTACAGGACACAGGGATCAAGACCATTCCCATGGAAAAGAAATGTAAAAAAGCAAAGTGGCTGTCTGGGAGGCCTTACAAATAGCTGTGAAAAGAAGAGAAGTGAAAAGCAAAGGAGAAAAGGAAAGATATAAGCATTTGAATGCAGAGTTCCAAAGAAAAGCAAGAAGAGATAAGAAAGCCTTCCTCACCAATCAATGCAAAGAAATAGAGGAAAAGAACAGAATGGAAAAGACTAGAGATCTCTTCAAGAAAATCAGAGATACCAAGAAAACATTTCATGCAAAGATGGGCTCAATAAAGGACAGAAATAGTATGGACCTAACAGAAGCAGAAGATATTAAGAAGAGGTAGCAAGAAGACACAGAAAAACTGTACAAAAAAAGATCTTCACGACCTGGATAATCACAGTGATCACCCAGTATGATCACTCACCTAGAGCCAGACATCCTGGAATGTGAAGTCAAGTGGGCTTTAGAAGGCATCACTACAAACAAAGCTAGTGGAGGTGATGGAATTCCAGTAAAGCTATTTCAAATCCTAAAAGATGATGCTGTGAAAGTGCTGCACTCAATATGCCAGCGAATTTGGAAAACTCAGCAATGGCCACAGGACTGGAAAAGCTGAGTTTTCATTACAATCCCCAAAAAAGGCAATGCCAAAGAATGCTCAGCCTACTGCACAATTGCACTCATCTCACATGCTAGTAAAGTAATGCACAAAATTCTCCAAGCCAGCCTTCAGCAATACGTGGACTGTGAACCTCCAGATGTTCAAGCTGGTTTTAGAAAAGGCAGAGGAACCAGAGATCAAATTTCCAACATCTGCTGGATCATGGAAAAAGCAACAGAGTTCCAGAAAAACATCTATTTCTGCTTTATTGACTATGCCAAAGCCTTTGACTGTGTAGATCACAATAAACTGTGGAAAATTCTGAAAGAGATGGGAATACCAGACCACCTGACTTGCCTCTTGAGAAATCTGTATGCAGGTCAGGAAGCAACAGTTAGAACTGGACAGGGAACAGACTGGTTCCAAATAGGAAAAGGAGTATGTCAAGGCTGTATATTGTCACTCTGCTTATTTAACTTCTATGCAGAGTACATCATGAGAAATACTGGGCTGGATGAAGCACAAGCTGGAATCAAGGTTGCTGAGAGAAATATAAATAACCTCAAATATGCAGATGGCATCACCCTTATGGCAAAAAGCAAAGATCTAAAGAGCCTCTTGATGAAAGTAAAAGAGGAGAGTGACAAAGTTGGTTTAAAACTCAACGTTCAGAAAACTACGATCATGGCATCCAATCCCATCACTTCTTGGAAGATATATGGGAAAACATTGGAAACAGTGGCAGATTTATTTTTTTGGGCCCCCAAATCACTGCAGAATGTGACTGCAACCATGAAATTAAAAAATGCTTGCTCCTTGGAAGAAAAGCTGTTACCAACCTAGACAGCGTGTTAAAAAGCAGAGACATTACTTTGCCAACAAAGATCCATCAAGTTAAAGCTATGGTTTTTCCAGTAGTCATGTGTGTAAGTGAGAGTTGGAATGTAAAGAGAACTGAGCACCAAAGATTTGGTGCTTTTGAACTATAGTGTTGGAAAAGATTCTTGAGAGTCACTTGGACAGCAAGGAGATCAAACCAGTCCATCTTAAGGGAAATCAGTCCTAATATTCATTGGAAGGACTGATGTTGATGCTGAAACACCAATACTTTGTCCACCTTATGCAAAGAGCTGATAAATTTGAAAAGACCCTGATGCTGGAAAAGAATGAAGGCTGGAGGAGAAGGGAAAGACAGAGGACAAAATGGTTGGATGGCATCAGTGATTGAAGGGCATGAATTTGAGCAAGCTTCGAGAATTAGTAATGGACAGGGAAGCCTGGTGTGCTGCAGTCCACAGGGTCACAAAGAGTCAGACACGACTGAGTGACTGAACTGAACTGAAACTATGGACTTTGGGTGATTATGATATGTCTGTCAGTGTAGGTTCATCTTTGGTTACAAGTGTACCATTCTGCTGAGTGATGCTGATAATGGGGGAGAATATGCATATGTAGGGGAAGAGGATGGATGGGAAATCTCTGTACCTTTAGATTTTGCTGTGCAGTTTAAGCTTCTATTAAAAATTTTTTTTAAAATAAACTCAAACTAAGATATATGAACTTTGCTTCTCAACAGAATGGTATTTTAAAAACAAGTTTACTTTTTTTTTAAATTTTATTTTTACTTTACAATACTGTATTTGTTTTGCCATACATAGACATGAATCCGCCATGGGTGTATACGAGCTCCCAATCCTGAATCCCCCTCCCCCTCCCACTCCATATCGTCTCTCTGGATCATCCCTGTGCACCAGCCCCAAGCATCCTGTATCCTGTATCGAACATAGGCTGGCGCTTCGTTTCTTACCTGATAGTATACATGTTTCAATTCCATTCTCCCAAATCATCCCACCCTCTCCCTCTCCCTCAGAGTCCCAAAGTCCATTCTACACATCTGTGTCTCTTTTGCTGTCTTGCATACAGGGTCATTATTACCATCTTTCTAAATTCCATATATATGTGTTAGTATACTGTATTGGTGTTTTTCTTTCTGGCTTACTTCACTCTGTATAATCGACTCCAGTTTCATCCATCTCATTAGAATTGATTCAAATGTATTCTTTAATGGCTGAGTAATACTCCATTGTGTATATGTACCACAGCTTTCTTATCCATTCATCTGCTGATGGACATCTAGGTTGTTTCCATGTCCTGGCTATTATAAACAGTGCTGCAATGAACATTGGGGTACATGTGTCTCTTTCAATTCTGGTTTCCTCGGTGTGTATGCCCAGCAGTGGGATTGCTGGGTCATAAGGCAGTTCTATTTCCAGTTTTTTAAGGAATCTCCACACTGTTCTCCATAGTGGTTGTACTAGTTTGCATTCCCACCAACAGTGTAAGAGNAAGGAGATCCCACCAGTCCATTCTAAAGGAGACTAGTCCTGGGTGTTCTTTGGAAGGAATGATGCTGAAGCTGAAACTCCAGTACTTTGGCCACCTCATGTGAAGAGTTGACTCATTGGAAAGACTCTGATGCTGGGAGGGATTGGGGGCAGGAGGAGAAAGGGACGACAGGGGATGAGATGGCTGGATGGCATCACCGACTGGATGGACGTAAGTCTGAGTGAACGCCAGAAGACGGTGATGGACAGGGAGGCCTGGCATGCTGTGATACATGGAGTTGCAAAGAGTCGGACACGACTGAGTGACCTAACTGAACTGAACTGAATGTTCACAAATAAGTTCCTATCTTAAGAAATAATAGGTATAATTATAGTAATAAAAACTTGCTTTTATTTCAAATAATTGTAATTTTAATTATTTATTCAGGAGGTTTTAACGAGTAACTACTGAGTGTTAGGATTTGTTTTGAGCTCTGATCACATCATGAAAAATAATATCTGTTCTTAAAGTTTCTGACATGTGTTGTAAGAAAGACACTACAAAAGATACTAACTTTTTGTGTTTAATGGCAGTATAGATCTTTCTAGACTTATGATAGAGATACTCCCTGATAAACCCATCATAACATGAAAAATCCTAAGTCAAATTAAATGCATGTATAAGATGCATTTAAATACATTTAACCTACCAAACATCTTAGGTTAGCCTGGCCTACCTTAAGTGTGCTCAGAACACTTACATTCCTACAGTTGGGTAAAACAATCTAACATAAAGCTTATTTTTTAAATAAAGTTTCGAATATCTCATGTAATTAATTGAATACTGTACTGAAAGTGAAAACCAGAATGCTTGTATGGGTACAGAATACTTGTAAGTATGTCATTGTTTACCTTCCCGTTTACCCTCAGGAGCTCACTGTTGCTCAGCACCATCACAGGAGAGGATCATAAGTACTGCATTACCGCTAGCCAGGAAATAGAGCAAAAATCATGATTTAAAGCATGATTTCTACCGAATGCTTATCACTTTCTCACAATTCTAAAGTCAAAAAATGGTAAGTTGGACCATCATAAGTAAGAAACAGTCTACACAGTGGAGCACAAAACATAAAAGGGACAACTCCGTCAGGTTTGGTGATTTAGGAAGACTTCCTGGGCTTCCCTGGTGGCGCAGTGGTAAAGAGTCCTCCTGCCAATGCAGGTGATGCAAGAGACCCAGGTTTGATTCCAGGTCGGGAAGATCCCCTGGAGAAGGAAACGGCAATCCACTCCAGTATTCTTGTCTGGGAAATGCCATGGACAGAGGAGCCCGGTGGGCTATAGTCCGTGGGTTTGCAAATAGTCCCACACGACTAAGCTACTACTGCTTTTGCTTCTGAATTATATCTAATCTGTTTATATGGAAGATTGTCGGTATTTAGCCAGAATTGTATGTGAGTATGATGTATGTGGAGAAGTAGACAATGGTTGCCTCCAAGGAGACTGAAGATCAGTGCATAGGTGCTCTTCATCAGCATCAGTCATGTAATCCAGGCTAGCTAAGTAAAAGGATAAAAAGATAAAAGTGTCAAAGCAGTTCAGTTCAGTTCAGTTCAGTCGCTCAGTCGTGTCCGACTCTTCGCAACCCCATGAATCACAGCACGCCAGGCCTCCCTGTCCATCACCATCTCTCGGAGTTCACTCAGACTCACGCCCATTGAGTCCGTGATGCCATCCAGCCATCTCATCCCCTTTCGTCCCCTTCTCCTCCTGCCCCAATCCCTCCC
>SJYV01025744.1:562829-587115 GCA_006410875.1 Neotragus pygmaeus | reverse complement strand
CATGAGGTGGCCAAAGTACTGGAGCTTCAGCTTTAGCATCATTCCTTTCAAAGAAATCCCAGGTTTGATCTCCTTCAGAATGGACTGGTTGGATCTCCTTGCAGTCCAAGGGACTCTCAAGAGTCTTCTCCAATACCACAGTTCAAAAGCATCAATTCTTCGGTGCTCAGCCTTCTTCACAGTCCAACTCTCACATCCATACATGACCACAGGAAAAACCATAGCCTTGACTAGACAGACCTTAGTCGGCAAAGTAATGTCTCTGCTTTTGAATATACTATTTAGGTTGGTCATAACTTTTCTTCCAAGGAGTAAGCGCCTTCTAATTTCATGGCTGCAATCACCTCTGCAGTGATTTTGGAGCCCCAAAAAATAAAGTCTGAGAAGTTAATTTTAATAATAAGAAAATATTATTTTAAATCTAGTTATGAAGTGAAAGTCAGTCATGTCTGACTCCTTCCCACCCCATGGACTGTACAGTCTGTGGAATTCTCCAGGCCAGAATACTTGAGTGGGTAGCCTTTCCCTTCTCAGGGGATCTTCAAACCAGGGATTAAATCCAGGACTCCCACATTGCAGGTGGATTCTTCGCCAGCTGAGTCACAAGGGAAGCCCAGTTATAAAATGGTCTGGTAAAAGATGTAACATTGGGACCAATACATCTTTTCACAGGGGTCCCATGCGACTCACATCTCTGTGCACATTGTTGGTATTGATGAAATGCGGATGAAAAGACCTTGAGAACACCTTAAGAGAAGAACCTCTAAGACAAGATTTGTGTGAAAATGAAAGTCATTGAGGTATGTCCGACTGCAACCCCATGGACTATAGCCAGCCAGGCTCCTTTGTCCATGAAATTCTCCAGGCCAGAATACTGGAGTGCGTAGCTGTTCCCATCTCTAGGGGATCTTCCCAACCCAGGGACTGAACCCATTGCAGGCAGATTAAGACAAAAAAGAGCGCATAAAGAAGCAAACACTTAGCTGTGCCTTGAGGTGTTGCTGGGTGTAAGAATGAGGAAGATCTTTCTGCACTCAAAATAGGGCAAAAGGAATCAATAAGTTTCAGGAAGGAGAAATTGTATTTGTTTCATCTGCTAGCAGATAATATTCTCTCTCTTTCTCCATCATTTACATTGCAATCTAACAATATATCTATACAAAAATAAGGAAGGAAGGAAAGGAAGATAGATTGTATATAACTGGATTCAAGTTCCTTGGAATTTTATAAGTATGATTCTCACTTGAAGGTGGGAGTGGTCTAGGGCTACACTACAAGGAAGTCTTCAAATTTAAGTACATTAAAGAATCGTCATAGTAGCCTGTTAAATGTAGATTCCATGATTCTCCTCTAGAGATTCTAATTTAGCTGGTCTAGAACAGGATACAGTAACCTCCTCTAGATGAGTTTACTGTAAGGGTTTGAGACCATGCTTTGAGAAATGTTGGATTAAGGAATTTAAGTATCTCTTCCAGTCTTACAATTTTTCTGCAGATGGAGATTTAGTCCTACAGTTCTACATTTGTTTGGTGGAAAAGTAGAAGTGTTCACTTTTCTAAAGAACATTAAATTTACCAAAGATCTTAGAAACACACTTTGAATTTGTATGTATATATTATAATATATTATGTATACTTATATAATTATATTTCAATTTTAACCTCAGACCTGAATGAATTTCTGCATTGCATTTCTTTATTTTCTGAAATGATAACTGTGACTTATGATAAAAAGTCACTTTTAGTGAGAAAAAATATGGAAGAAGGAACAGAATGCTATCTATGAAAGAAGTCACCCTCAATGTGTATCATTTTTAGTTTAGGAAAAATCAAGTGAAAACATAATTACTGAAAAATTCACATATTTTGAATCATGAACATTTCTCAAACAAATGAAAGAGAATGGGCATTGGAATATAGAAACACATTTGGTCTGAGGTATTGTCCCCTCAACCCATCAACTTAATAAGCAGTTGACATTTCAGAAGAAATGTAGCTGAGAACTACCAGTTTAACTGAACAATAAACAAGAACTCCACTGCACAGTGTTTCGGCTCTGCTTTACAGCTTGAGTGAATAACTTCAAATCTAATTAGGATGGGAAATTTTGCCTGAACAAGTCTGAAAAGTATTGAGCAATTTCCTTGCAGTCATGACACTGATTCTAGGTGTGTACAGAGAGTGATGTTCAGTGAAGCACAGAGGCGTAAAACACCACTGAAAGTGATCAAGACAAGCGCTAGATGTAATAATAATACCAAGGAACTGGAATAAAATAGAACTGGGTGTAAGTCCTAGCTCTGCTGTTCACTAGTTTTCTGCCCTTGGTGCATATTATTTATCCTCTTTGAGAGTCCTTTTTCTCACCTAAAAATTCTGATGAAAGTAACCCCTTCCCCAAAATTATGTGAAATAAGTTAGGTAAAAAGCCTACCTCAGTGGACGACCCACGGCAAATTCAAGTTTGCTCACCCATAGAGATTACTTCTGGAATGTTGGTGATACAAACACCCAAAAAATCAGCCCAAAATGGAAAAAGCATAATGGAGATGTTTGTTGCTATGTTCAATGTTGCTTGTAAGTAAACTATCAATTAGTTCTAAAGGCCATGCTGGCAGAATGTGTGGGAGCCATGAATACTTAGCTATTTTTCTGAGAGGATTGAAGTGCTTCTCTCTGAAGATTTCTTTCACTCTAGCATGCTAATAATGGTGGGATAATAGGGCCATATTTTGAGATATTAACTAATCTTCCCCTGAACATCCTCTACATTGTATCCATTACCCTTACCACACAATTTCATCATCTTCCCAGTGAGGGATTAGAGTCAAAATCTCAGCTTTGAGTTCCAACCATAGAAACAAATCATCTTGAAAAAGAAAAAAAAAGGCAAAGGATTTTTAAGAGAGGTCTTTGAAGATTACAAATGAAAAGCCTTATGAATGTAGAGAGAGTTTATACCAAAAATAAAGTTGGAAAGCTTACAATATGAAGTAAAAAATAATTTTTTCCAATACATAAAATGATCAAAAACTCCGCTGGATTGAAGGAAGGGAAGAGATAGATGAGGACACAGGTGGAAGGAGAGGGGTTTCACCATTAAAGAAAAGAGGACAAACAGGGTTGAGGTTTAGGTATGGGGTTCTCACTATTCCTTCCCATTCTCTCTTCTCAGAAAGGTTTGGCTAATCATGGTGTCCTTGTGGAATAGGAGCAGCGAGTGAATAGGATATCCACAGGATTGGATCTGAAGCCAGACTCTCAGAAGGCAGACACCAAGCATGGCACAGGAAAATACTCAAGAAGACTCTAGAGGGATATAGAAAAGCCGAGAGGAAACATCTCTGGGCTGTGACCAGATGCTACTTGGATCATGAAGGCTGAAGACTCCGTTATAGAACCGGAAATACTGACTACAGAAGTGTCCAGTATGAAGACTCAAGCACCAAAACTGAGTTAGAATCAATGAAACCTCAGTGAAGACAGAGTGAGGCTGTGGATGACAGCCTCCATGTTGAAGAGGCCTTAGAATGCTCCTCACAAGCAGGAAAGGACTAGGAGAAGAGGAAGATTTCTGAATTAACTGAGCGTAACTCCAAGAGACTAAGAAACTGAAAAGATTACGGGAACTAGCAAGGTGACTAACTGGCTTGTGTGAAAAATCATAGAAAAAATTTCATTGATTTCTTTCAGAGTTTTTGTCTCTGTTTATTGTTCTCCAATACTGTATCCACTGTGACATGCAGCCAGCACAAAGCTTGTGGAATATTGTTACCATGAAAGTAGATTTGGTGCATGTGTAATTATAGAAATAGAAAAAATTAAGACTGTTACAGGGGAAAATGGAAAGGGAAGGAAGGAAAGGAAGTTCCTATTGCTCTGGCAGCAAAAGCAAAAATGGCCTTCATTATACAGCGTTTGACATGAGCATGCTGCTCAATTGTTTAGTTTTTTAAAATATAGTCATTATAAGAATGTTTTTTATTTTTGAAGCAATATTTATATGTAAGATTTTCTTGAAGTCATGCTTCTATGCTTTTAAATTATTCAATATTTATTCTCCTCCTTCCTCTGCCTCCTCCTCCCCTCCTGCCCACCCTCCTTCCCCTCTTCCTCCTTCTGAGAGGTAAACATTGACAGTGATCCTAGAGAAAACTATTTCAAGTGAAAGTTGTCATTACTTGTCTCACTGTCAGTACAACGAAATGATACTTTATGTTTAAGTTCATTCTCTATAGTTTAAGTTATTACAGGTAAAAAGTTGTGTTTCTTCAAAATACCCAGATTCAGTAACTAAACTTGTTAATGGCTCGATGTTTGACTGCTTTTCTGGTACATCAATGTCTATCCCCAGTTTTTTCCTGTTGCACTGTTTAATTCCCTCTTATTTTCAAGGTTCTAAGAAGGGCTAAGACACCTGGTTCCTGTTGTTCAGTTACTCAGTTGTGTCCGACTCTTGCGACCCCATGGACTACAGTAGCCAGGCTTCCCTGTCCTTCATCATCTCCCAGAGTTTTCTCAAACTTGTGTCTATTGAGTTGGTGATGTCATCCAACCATCTCATCCTCCGTCATCTCCTTCTCCTCTTGCCTTCAGTCTTTCCCAACATCAGGGTCTTTTCTAATGAGTCAGCTCTTCGCATCAGGTGGCCAAAGTATTGGAGTTTCAATTTCAGCATCAGTCCTTCCAATGAATATTCAGGACTGATTTCCTTTAGGATTAACTGGTTTCCTTTAGGATTAACTGGTTTGATCCCCTTGCTGTCCAAGGGACTCTCAAGAGTCTTCTCCAACACCACAGTTCAAAAGCATCAATTATTTGGTGCTCAGCCTTTTTTATGGTCCAACTCTCACTACTGGAAAAACCATAACTTTGGCTATACAGAACTTTGTCAGCAAAGTGATGTCTCTGTTTTTTAATCCGCTGTCTAGGTTTGTCATAGCTTTCCTTCCAAGGAACAAGTGTCTTTTAATTTCATGGCTGCAGTCACCATCTGCAGTGACTTGGAACCCAAAAATAACATACATCACTGTTTCCATTGTTTCCCCATCTATTTGTCATGAACTGATGGGACTGGATGCCATGATCTTCATTTTTTGAATGGTGAGTTTTAAAGCCAGCTTTTTCACTCTCTTTCACCATCATCAAGAGGCTATTTAGTTCCTCTTCACTTTCTTCCATAAAGGTGGTGTCATCTGCATGTCTGAGTGTATTGATATTTCTTCTGGCAGTCTTGATTCCAGCTTCTGCTTCATCCAGCCCAGGATTTCGCATGATGTACTCTGCATACAAGTTAAATAAGCAGGGTAACGATATAGAGCCTTGATTTACTCCTTTCCCAATTTGAAACCAGTCCCATTGTTCCATGTTTGGTTCTAACTGTTGCCTCTTGACCTGCATACAGGTTTCTCAGGGGGCAGGTAAGGTGGTCTGGAATTCCCATCTCTTTAAGAATTTTCATAGTTTGTTGTGATCCACACAGTCAAAGGCTCTAGCATAGTCAGTGAAGCAGAAGTAGATGCTTTTCTGGAATTCTCTTGTTTCTTCTATGATCCAAAGGATGTTGGCAATTTGATCTCTGGTTTCTCTGCCTTTTCTAAATCCAGCTTGTAAATCTGGAAGTTCTTGATTCACATACCATTGAATTCTAGCTTTGAGGATTTTGAGCACTAGTTTGCTAGCATGTGAAATGAATGCAATTGTGCAGTAGTTTGAACCTTCTTTAGTATTATCCTTCTTTGGCATTAGAATGAAAACACCTTTTCCAGTACTGTGGCTACTTCCTAATTTTACCTTTGTGCTGTTTCTTCCTTAGATGGATTTAGCTCCATTCCTTCATTCAATCATTTGAAAGTTGAGTGTCTCCCATGTGCCAGACCACAGACATTTTTACCTTAAATTCTTTAAGAAAGTTAATATTTAAATGCTTTCATTCATGTTACTATTACATTTAGCTAATCAATATCTCTATTATTTGCTTAAGCCCAAAAGTATGTAAATATTTTAATTAATGTTCACAATAATAGTTTCCACATCCCAGCCTCCTGATCAGTTTTGAAAGGATGGCCTCTTACCTGCACTATGAGCCACTGAAACTTAGGAAAAGCAGGTTCTTAAAATAAAGATATAAATTAGATAATTTAAAAACTGACCTGTATCTATACCACTGCGATAGAAAGTATGACAAGTAAATTAGACTGTACTTGTTGTTCATATACAGGTTGTAATGTGCAAACACTTTAGTTGTGCAGTGCAACAACTTCAGGGGGCCCCACTCATAACAAACATGGTACAAATGAGATTCCTGACATTATATAGAATGGTAGAGAGCCTTAGTAAATAAATCAACTTTATTGTTTGTATTAAATTGATTGGCTGCAGTAGTTGGGAGACCAGAATATAGTCTGGTCTCATTCACCAGATTTGATGCACATAATACCCCAACCTGCATCCAAGCATATATTCTTACCATTTCCGTAACTAACATCCTGGTTACTTATGGTTCTCTTCACCCTCTCTTCACTCAGATAGTTGAAAATCTGATTGGTCTGTAAACACGATGTCTCTTTAGAAAACAGAAGACATTACTTATAATTATTCATGATAAGTGGTGCTTCCCTCGTAGCTCAGACAGTAAAGGTTCTGCCTGCAATGCAGCAGATGCAGGTTCGATCCCTGGGTTGGAAGGATCTCCTGGAGGAGGGCATGACCACCCACTCCAGTATTCTTGTCTGGAGAATCCCATGGACAGAGGAGCCTGGCAGGCTACATTTCATAGGGTCACAAAGAGTTGGACATGACTGAGCGACTAAGCATGCATGCATGCATGATAAGTAACAAACTACACCCTAGATTTCGCCTATGCAATACAGCCCAAACTTGTCATTTTTGGAAACTAATAATAACATCGACAACCACATTGGAAGCAAGTATTTGAGATAGCATACAGTTTATGTTTAAAGATGCTGTTGTCTGATTACCTATGTACCTATGCTAAAAAGAAAGAATGACTAAGTTGTAGTTTGTGTCTATGTTTTACATGGTTTGAGAGCTATTCATATCTTTTGTCCCCTAATAGGAGACAGTACCAAGAGGGGACTTTCGAGTTATAATGCCCTAGTCAACCAGCACACTAGGACATCTGATAATGGTTGGCCTGGCAGGGGTCCAAGGCAGGGGATACTTTGTAGGTATCTTCCTGTCCTCACTTCTAGTGATGACTGTGAAGTATGGTGGAGCATTTGTGTATTAGCAAGAAGGAGACGGAGAAGAGAAGAATGAAAAAAGGAAAGGTGAATGAAAATTACTGCTTGGAAAAAAAACAACAGTGTTTAGTGTTCGGAGAAGAATTTTATTTTTCTTCTTTTGAATTAAAAAAAAAACCAAAATGCTCATGGCTTGTGGCCTTAAGGAGAGAAGCACAGGAACAAGGCTGCTTTTGTACTCTATTAAGGTTGAGATTAAAGTCCCTACTGATAAACTGAACATTCTTTAAAAGTGACCAGAAGCAAACAGTGTCTGTTTGCTGCTACTTTATTACAAAGACACCACTGAGAATAGCTAAGAATATACTATTTGATCTTTTTAACAGGTTGACCAAATGATTGCAGTTGGCTCTAGTACATGAGATGCTTTCTGCAAATTATTGTTTCTGGTTACAAACCTTTATAATATCTCAGAATGAATTATGTATGTATTTCATGTTTTCTTTTCTGTTATCAGCCTTGATGTTCTCATTTCAAGTTTCACCCTAGCCTCCTAATAATGCAATATTGAGGCCATTCAGACACTAATTATGCCTCTGTGGCTTTTTTGAAATGACTAAATCAGCATCAGTTCTATAATTATCATTAGCAAGTTTGTATCAGTAGCTCACATCACTTGAAAAGCTCAACTTAAATGATTTGTGAATATCCTCATCTAATACATAAGACTCTCTATAGATACACACAGGTGCATGCATATTGCTTTATGTAAAATATAAAATCTGTACATCTATATTGTATGAAATATATTTTCAATGCAATATTAAAACATTATTTCCATAGCTTTAAATATTAAGCTAGACAGAGACACCCAAGATACCTGTGCTTTAAAAGCTTAGTTGGGGTGAGCAGTGTAAGGAAACAGAAAACTATTACTTATACTTAAGGCTAATCTGATGTCTTCCTCATTTTCTGAATGTTCAAATAGGAATCTGGCAAAGATGATTGACAGGAAGAAGTATCCAAATGCAATTCTTCTGTATTTTCATTGTCTCTGTTCTTGAATTATTGATATTGCCAGTAGTCATTTGCCATGAAAACAAATCAAGGTATATATGCTAAGCACTCCTTGAATGCAACACTTTTATATTTAAAAAATGTTTACAGTATGCCATTTTTATAATTTATCAAAATGGCAAACTGATGGGAGGAAAAACTACAGCTAAATAAAAGTGTAACGCAAATTAAAATCTTAATTCTGTGACTAAATGCACAAATGCCGTTTGGAAACATTACGGGGCCAGTGAGAGGGCAGGGAACACCAGCTACTGAGGGAAGGTAGGAAGATTTCTTTGTATCACTTAGAAGGGAAAGACTCACCTTAAACAGGAAAACCTGATAAGAATTGTTGAATTTAGGTCTCTTTAGGAATAGTGGAACACACATCAAAAGCTAAGCCATTATACTTCCCAGCGACAATTTTTTTTTTTTTCACACCACCTAATACCAGATCCTTGTTTTGTACAAAAAAAACTTGTGCCAGACTGTAGTATTTTATGACCTACATTATTACCCTCTGGGTAGTCAAATGATGGTGCCAAACTAATTATTGCTTTGTCTAATTTTAAATCCAGGTCTATGGAGATTAACAGCTTGCACATTAATTCAAAGCACCAACAGCCCACCTAACCTAATGCTGTTTTAAGTGAATTAAAAATCCTGTTTAGGAAACTTTAATATACTTTAAATGAAGGAAATGTGCATCTATATTTTTATCCAGTATACAAAAACCAAATTCACTTTGCTTATTTTGCTTGCCCAAACATACTCCAGGGAGGAACTTTTCTTATCTTCAGGCATTACTTCCCTTGAAAATGAAATACCTGCTAAGCTAAAAGCACAGGCTGAGTGGAACTAATTGTAAAGTGGCAGGGGATGGTGGGGAGGGGGAAGTGAAATAATGAGAAGAAAGACCATGTTGAGGTTGAGGAAGAAAAACATTCCATTCCAATGTATTGTACCTTTTTATATCTTTGACATTAAATGAATGCCTTTAAACACACTGACATTTTGTAATATTACAAAATGAACATACAGTATTGAGCAATCAATACAGATAGACCATCTATAAAGAAGGCAAGGAAGCATATCATTGGACCCTACAGGAAGGATTGACAGTTTGAGGGACCAGAAAATGATAGGCCATTGCAATAACTTCCCAGCCTGTCTCCCTGTTTCCAGTTCTATTAGCTGTATCTTCTTAAAGCAGGTCTCAGACCTCATAAATCTCCTGCTTAAAAACCCACCGAGAGCTTCTTGTTACCTACCTATTGCAATGCAAACCTCTCATTCAAGGACTGAATGAAGTTCCTCCATAATGCACCCCCCATTTTCATCCTCATCTTTATTTCCTGCTTTGTGTTTGTACAAAACAAGGGCTCAACCGAACTCAATCAGATGCTGTTTCCTGCAAAGGACCAGGTAGTTTTGTTCCTTGCTGCCTTTGTGAAGGCAACAGGTCAACTCATTAATTTCCTCAATAAGTGTTTACTCACTAAATGTTTATTGTCACTATTTTAAGCACTGGGGAGAAGAAAAAAAAAAAAAACAAGGATGGAAATTACAATGATGCCTGCCCTCAAGAAGCTTATAATATAACATAGGTATCTAATACAAAGATACTTTTAAAATGATGTGATAATGTGAGAAAGAGATACAGAGTCTGAAAAAAGCCCAGGGGAAAGACACTGAAGTGCCCCTAGAAAGGCTGGGAAGTCTCCCTTGGAGAAGATAAGAGCTCTGAGTGTCTGCAAGGAGTTAGCACACAGAAGAGGAGGGCAAACAGGGAGCTCAATGAAAAGCAAGGCATAGAAGGGACAGATGACACGGTGTATGCAAATGACAAGCAGTTTGTTGTGTAGGAAAATAAAGATTGAGACTACAAAGGCCAGGAAAACGGACGTCTCCTTCATGAAAGAACCCATATCTTCTGAACAGAACCCCTTTATGAGTCATTTATTATAGTTCAACATTCACTTTGAACTATATTTATCTGGACACATCCATGACATATTAATGTCGGTTTTCTTTTAAATCCTCTGCAATTTTTAGGGCAATGCTTTTAACCACAATAAGTGTTCAGTGTGTACTTTTCCTAAATGAGATTGAGAATCAGGCAGAAGTCGCAGCAAATATATGAACAGTACCACCATTTAAAGTGAATGAAAAAAAAAACACAACACATAATCCTCAGGTTATTAGAAGAAAACACTTTTGCAAAACCAAGAAAACATCTCTGGTGAACCTATCACAGGATTTTCCGGTATTCTCTCCACTGTAGGGTGAGGTCACAGAAGAGATATACAGACCACTCTAATGCCATTTGACAGTACCTGTATTCAAGTGTAATTCTAACAAATTGAGTAATTTCACAAAAATGAGGTCAAGGTCTTCACTTTTTTTTTTTTTTTTTGAGGAGGGGAATGTTGCATAAGAACTTCTTAGTAGTCTCAGTTGAGGTGCAAATGAAGAACCTTAAACTGCTATTTTATGGAAACATTAAAAAATTACTATGTCAGTAATTTGCATTATTGTAAGACACTTCAGATTTTGTGAGCAATATGAAAAAAAAATGGGTAGGTCTTGTAAATAGCTACTAAGTCTTGGAATGGTTTTTGAAACACAGTTTGGAAGAAGATATTACTAGTTTAATGTTTTATTAAAATAGTCCTTGAGTTTGAAACTAAAAAGCAGTTTTAAAAGTTGAATTGTGTTGAGCATTTCATAATAAACCATACATTATAGACACTTATTTTTCTCTGTAAAGCATCTTGTCACCTTCTTCTCCTTCATCTTCTCTACACTCTATCTACCCTCATCTTTCCCTTGGTTTCCTCTCCCATCACGTGGGTAAAGCACACCTCTGTGTCTAACCTGGGTCAAATTCTTAGTCCAGTGCAGACAAATATAGGGGCATCTGTAAAATCCCTTCAGTATCAGCTTGCTTATTTTCTTACCCTTTGTTGTTGTTGATTTGTGTAGTGAGAATAAGAAGAGGGAAAAGTAAAATAATTTTTCTGTCTGAATATTTTTGAGAGGAAAACACACCCAAAGAGACACACACAATCCTGAAAGAAAAAGGGATAGTTCATGTTTACTTTTTTTCTGATTTCCTTTAAAAGCCCAAGTCAGAATATNGAACCTCAGTTTGCTAAAAATGTATGCTGTTTTGCCTGTGATATTCTTGAGTACAAATTTTACATACTTCTCTTGTAAAGTATATTTATTTTTGTAGAACTAATCATTTTAATTACCAGGAATTTAAAATGATCTATAAGTTTTTGATGGGGAGAAATTGTTCTACAGACGTTTATATGAAATACTGACCTATAGTACTGATTGATAAGATGTGATTGATCAGCATACCTGCTTTTTTATCTTTGGCCACTGATAAACTAGAATAAACAAATGGCGCAGAAAACAATGTAATTGTTTTCTTTCAATGAAAAAACTTAATATAATTGCTTCTTTGGAGATATATAAAAGTTATTGTTTTATTAAAATCAATTAAACTTAGAAATTATTTTGGGGTGCTACTTGGAAGACTTCAAGTCCAAAAATTATTCCACCTTTAAATTAACTCTTTCTCTCTCACACACACGCCAGATTATAGCTCATTTAAAAAAAAATTACAAAAAATGAAAGACTTTTAGAAAGACTGCCAATAAATGTCTGTTTAGAAAGTGCTTTTCATGGTTGGGTTTTGTCATTTTCTTCAGTTTTTTCCCCTAAACTTGAATTTTTATCAAGTTTCTCATTTAAATTGCGGTACAAATTTCAAGCCTAGATGCTTTGACTTGATTGCTGATTACTGAACCTTTTGATATTTTTGATGTTATCATTTAAATGGCAGTTGTACTTGAGGGGCACTTACTACAAGAAATGCAGATAGTGGAAATAAAAGGTAGGTAAGAATATGGTAAAAATAAATTGTGCTGATAAGTCTGAAGCAAATCAAAAGCAGGTGGGTATGCAAAGTTTCCTCAGGGCAGCAACACAGATGCCCACTCGGGAGCTCTGCTTCAGCTCCGCGTGCACACGAGCGCCGTACCTGTTGACGACAATCTTAGTTAAGAGACTGAGGTGGCAGCAGAGATAGGTGAGCAGAAGCCGTCCTAGCGTGAGATATCATATGGCTCTTTCTGTTTATAATGTTTATACACTTTATGCAGCACATCTACTTGTTGTCTTGTTATTCGAATATTGACACTATGCTTCACATTGCATATGGTGGGCTGTGGTTTCAGAGTACATTAGAAGCAGTGAATTCAAAGGAGAATTTTAATGCTGATGTATTTTGTGTGGAATATATGTATAAATGGATGAGTTTGCTTGTATTTGAGCTACTGTGACTTTCACAAAGCATTTACAGCATTACTGCTTCCAATCATTTTTGAAACTGATACATCTTGAAAGTAGAAATACATGATTTATTATATGAAGACCCAAGGATAAACTTTTTTTATCCTGCAACCTGGCTTAAGTATTTTTAACTTTTATGTTAGGAAATCTTTCTTAGAAAGTAGTTTTTTAGGTAAGATTGGAAAGTTTGTTTCCTGTTAGGATTTTGTTTTTATTTTCATGTGAGTTACTAGTGGTGCATAACTTTCAGAATGTATTTTCTTATCGTAGAATACATCATGTAAAATACTTATAAAATGTTTTCTTTTCCCCAATATCTTATTGTTGAGAATATCTTTTACTCAATTCCTTGCTTATGAACTTATATTTCTGCTGGCAGTTTATATATTCAACTTGTGAATATATTGCTGGCAGGAAAGCAGAAACTGAATTTTACTTTATCCACCAAAAATCTAACATTTGTGCCCCTCCCCATCTAATATTAACTTCATGTCAATTTTATGCTTTTTAAGCAACTGACAATTGATTAAATGCCATATACTTAGGACAGTAAACTCATCTGAGAATGAATGACCTCTCCTTTCATGCTTTGGATTTAGGAAATGTTATTCATGGAAACAGTAACATTCAAAATAATAATTTTAAAGCAGTATAATGTGAAGTCGGGGGTTTCTAGGTGTTGCTGTAAACTTTTTGCAGTTCTTCTGATTTATTATCCTTACCGTCAACATATATTGTCACCTTCACCTCGGGCTGGCTACATGATTTCTTGGCTTGGTACAAAATTGAAATGGGGGGCACCTTGTTCAAAATTTATTAAGAATTCAAGACAGCAAGAGCAGAACATTAAACCAAGCGCAGAGCCCTTCTGTGTGGGGAACCTCTGGGCCTACCCAGGTCACAGGTCAATGAAGCAGCCCCTGCCTTCATTACCCACAAACTTTGTAGAAGTCACTGGGTTTCCTTCTTGGCGACTGACCAGTCCACAGTGATTCCACGTGCCCCTGCCTAAATGCTAGTGGTTGTTAAGAGCCTTGATGAGAAAATGGACCACTAGGTATCTTCTGCTCTTTCTATACATGGAATAGTGACTGAAATATTTGCCCTTACCTTATGTTGTCTTTTGCCTGATGTGTTCCCAAATATCACTGGAATTTTTGTGCAGATATTCTTAAAAGCACTAAAATATGTATTCCCCAGGCACGGAATGTTAAGGGTGGGAGGATTTCAGTAAGGTTTGAAATAAGAGCCTGTGAGTTTCTCTGTTGCTTTGTACCACCGCGACCCCACCCAAGTTTCAAGCACAAGTGAAGTAAGTATTTTTAATGTAGATGCTAAATTATCTAAAAATATAGAAAATTCTGACCATTGAGAAATAAAAGCACAGCTTATTAAGTAAGGGAAAAGGGGCAAACATAAAAAATAATTACCTTGTTATAGTAGCAGCAATATTGATGTTTTGACATTACGAAGTGGTATTGTAGCTGTATAAACATGTGGTGACATGTGTTAAAGCTGTGTTAAAGATGAAAAGTAACTCTTTCATGCAGTGATATTAACTTTGCAGGATGTTATATTGAAATTGTAAACTTCATTTCTGAACTTAAACAGGAGCAGTCCCCTTCCCCCTGAAAAATGTAGTTACCATCTTTGACTCCTTTCCCCATTGGTTTGAACAGTCTTAAATTGATGGGTAGATTAAATGTTTATATTGTTGCTTCCAAAGATACTTGTCAGTGAGATCAAGCCTCATATCGAGATCCCTAAAACTAAATTTTGAAGGCAACCGGCTTTTTCAGATACGATGGAATGTCCAGCAAGTAATGGATCTGAGTGCACTTGAAGTTGCACCATTTATTTTCAAAAGATATTTCCCACATCAGATGCCTCTGCCAGGCAGAAAAATATCAAAGAGCTCAGAAAAGTAACTATTCTTTTATGTAATCCAAGACTGGTGGTGGGGTGGGGAGGAGGGCTTTAAGGGTATTTCTGAAGAAAGAAAAAAACTGAACTTATTTTGAATGCCTTGTTAGACTTGGTGGAGAGAAATACTATATGTGAGACCTTCTAGAAGGAAAAATCTTTGCCCTGTGTAATAACAAGGCATACTCTCTCAGTTGACATGTGCTTTAATGGAAAGAGGCTTGAAGATAGCTCTTAGAACAGTGTCCTATTTAATTATAAAGTCACCCCACAGTTTAGGAATCTTTTACATTAGAGGCATTGTAAACCTGAATTTTTTAAATAGGTAGGGAGTCAGAGTGCATATATTCTGTGTTGAATAACCTGTCTACAAAATCTGTGGTATAATTTAATTTGGGAACCTTCTTTTCCCACCTTAGTCCTATCCATTAGTATATTGTGTTTTCATATTAAATGTTTAGTTTTAAAATAGATTAAACTAGGAATCTGGGTAAATATGTGGCAATATTAGTGCATTCTTATGACAAAAATAGCTGTTTATTTCCTTTCTAGTTACTTCTTCCTTTCCATTTCAAATTGAAGATTATAAACTCTTTCTCTTAGATCATATACCTGAATGATGCTAAATTATAAATCTTAATTAGGTATGATTCACTGATTTTGATTTTACAAGATAATTATTCTGAGTAGGATAAAAGGTTTCTTTAATATTGAATGCATTTTCGTTACAATACCTATTTAAGATCAGAGAAATGCCATTAAATAAACAGAATACTATTAGTCTTTAAAGCTTAACAGATAATACTTTTGAATTTAAATATATGAAGAAATCAGTATATGGATAGGACAGCCTTCCTATTTGCACACTTCGAGTGCTTGTGATAAATTTTGCTACCAGAAATTACATGAATCTAAAAGAATCTTTTCAGTAAAAATTACAGTTTTGATTATCTAAATGGAAGATGCTCTTGTGCATGTGTGCAGATCCATTTCTTTGTGAACGTACTGATGTCAGGGAAACGCTTTTGGTATTTTTTTATGAGTAATTAGGTTAACGGGGTTAGTTGGAAAATGTATCCTTTCCTGGAAAATGAAAAATTACATTCAAGCAGAGGTAAAAGAGTAGAACATAATCATGACTTTAAGTACTTAAAAAGATATTTTATGAGTCATTTTTAAAGAATACTACTCAATATGTAACTTGTTAAGAATAATAGCCATTTTTACTTTTTAGAGCACATCTGTATTAAAACTGACTTTCTGTTCATGAGTCACAAATCTGGAGTCAATTTTAGGCCCAACTTATAAAAGATGTGAATCTGATCCCCCACACCCCTTTGCTGTGGTATCCTGCTCCTATAATATTGGTATAAAGTTCTTTACAGAGAGATTTTCACTTGAATTATTCAGACAATTAGGCAACATTTTTGAGGGGAACACTAATATGACCCACAGGTAGGCACTGGGATCCCACGTGGCCTGAGTCCTTGTCTGACAAGCTAGAAGAAGGAATTTTGTATGCCCCCATGAACAATGCTTGCTCTTTCTATGGGAAGATTTTAAATGTACTAAGTATATGATGTATTCCCTAATTAGAAAAATATGTTTTATGTAATTCTAAAAATACTAATCAACTAATTTATTTATGGATTGTAAGATAATAGGACTAAATGTATTCAGAAATAGATATTTAGACTGAGTAGAGTCTTTCTAGAAAGAAAGAAAAAAAATCTACCTATATGCAAATCCCTTTTGGGATTTATGGATTTTTGTTTGTTTTTACTTTGTTTTATGCTTTTGTTCATTTTTTGCTTTTGTTTTTTTTCCTACTATGGATGAAATGTCTATCAATAATATTTAAGAAATAAAATTATTAGGAAAAGAATCTAATATTGGAAGTTTTTTGTTATGCTATGTTCTTTTAATAATGAATACATATAATGCATTATTGCTTGTTTGTTTCTTTGCTTTTGATTTGTGTCTTGTTTTATGTTGTTGTAGCATCAAAGTAAAAAGACTTTATAGGAAACTATTTTGTATTGTTTATTTTTAAAAATACCCAACGAGAATAGTACAACCTGTGGTATAGGTTTTGTTTATAATGATGAGCAAAAATCCCCTGTTTTACCCTAATATAATTCTATTTCCTTGAAATCTACAGTATCAAAATGCCATTACTAATGACAATCTAGGAGGTATTGATGATATACAGTTATAATGCACATGTGTACCTAAATTCATATTTAAAAAATATTTTTCTATAAATTCTAATAGCCAATTTTGCAGGTGTCCCTTGTGCTTGGGGCCAGTGGGGGAGTGGATTTTCTGTTTTGCTATTTGCAAACTCAACAGAAACCTTACTATCTCATCCATCCTCCTGCTCTTGGAATTCATTCTTACCCATACCTGTGTTTTGAAAGGCTGAGGCCTTTTTTCTCTCTCTCTCTCTTTTTTTAAAGTATTTCTCTGTAGGGCTATTTATTACGCAATCATCAGGAAAATCGAATTTTACTTGAGCCACTGGAATATGATATTTAGATCATGAGGAGGTGGCTTGAAATAATTAAGAAGGTATTGGGTAGTGTACTAGGAGTAAAGTGTGGAAGCATTTTTTAATGTGGACAAAGAGTAAAAGACCGCTTGTAGAAATGAGAAAATAGCTAAAGGCAAAAGATATTAGGGAAATTGTTAAGGAAGCTAAGGATAAGGACTGTTTTCAGTGATACTGGCGATGAAAAAAAAATCTGATATTATCTGAGAAAGCATTATTTATTAGGAATTAGCACATTAATTAGCACACAGTGTTATAATCTAAACAAACTATAGTCTCCTTTTTTAAAATGGCAGGTTCTGTACGAAATCTTGAATATACATGATTTATAATCACCCAAATTAAAAGAATTGTCCCCCCTTTTCTTTCTTTAAATTTGAAAAAAGTGTAAAATTACATGTGCCTTTAAAGATGATTCATATTACTCTTAGGTTCCTTTTTTCTCCTTCACATACTCAATTAGGTTATACCTCAAATGAAGTTATAGAAGAAAATCTACTGAGGATTGGAATATATCTTTTTTTGTCTTCTTTTGGGAAATAATGCATTTTATTTTCATTATAGGAGTTCAAATCATTAAAGTAGATAGCTATGATTTAAATTGATGTGAGCAAAGTTTAAGGATAAATTTTATATCTACCCTGTAAATACCAGCTGTACCTTAATGACCAAAACCAAAACAAACAAAGCTTGCCAAGCCCGGTCTCAGACCAGTTAAATGGGAAGTCAGAGAGATGACCGATTTCTTTTTCTACCCCAGTGATTCTGGTGTAAAGTTAGGATTGAGAATCACTTCTCTGAACCAAATATTTATATATTGCATGAGCTCTTAAACTTCTCGTTTTAACTTTAAAAATTTCATTTTTCCCAGTTTGAAGTCATAAAAATAGATTTACTTAGAATGAATGCACTGATTCATACTAGAGGTAGTTCACTCTCTGACTAAAGTTCAACAATAGTTTATGAAGAATCATAATAATGTAAGAGTACCTCTGAAAAGTGAAAATGATGACATCAGCAGATACCTACAGCCTATTGTACCTTGGGTAAGTCCTTCAACCTCTCTTGAGTCTCAGTTACTGATTATGTAAAAGGAGAGTTGATCCAATGACTCAATATTTTTTTTCTAGTTCCATTTAATCCACGATGCTTGGTCATCGACTAGTAAGTTTGAGTCACTTGAATCTTGATTGGTGGCCCACCAGCAGCAGAATGAAACGATTTTTTGTTTCTGTTTAAGAAACTCTAGATATTACCTTGGAAATAATGAAGGAAGTTCAAGGACCATTTATCACTTTGTTAAGCCTTTTAGGAGGGATGGAAACCATTCATTAAATACGCTTACTAATTGGTTACAAGCAAATGTGTCAGCAATTCTAAGTTGATGAGTGTTGGTTAGCCAGTGCTTTTTTCCTGTAAGATATATAAATAGACTAACAAGAAGATTAACTTAAGCACCAATGAACTGAGGGGCTTCAAATCTCTTAAGAAATATGTCAAAATTATAGATCAGTATAAAAGTTGAATGTTTATCAAACTGGAAGCAACTCCATCTTTTCTCTATTTATCCCTAACTAAACTTTGTTTATCTTCTTTTTACTCCCTGGAATGTTCTTCTCCTCCACCAGTTGAAAACCTACCAGGACTTTGACATCTAGCTCAAATGTTGCATCACCTATGAAAACTTCTTGAGCCACCCTAATCAGGATCCATTTGACATCTGCTTTATATGCTCTAAGCACTTAAAAAAAAAAAAAAAAAAATCTCCTTTCAGTGATTTGCCATGTTTCTTTCTCTGTAGTTTGCTGTACATTTGTCTTTCTTGATTATGAAATTGTAAACTCCTTGAGAGCAGAACACATCTAATTCATTTTTTAATCTCCTCAACATGTGCGTACAGTGCAGGACCTATATAGATGTTCAATAAATGTTTGGTGAAGTGAATCAATAAAAACTGTCACTTGGTTCATCTTTTATTAATCTTGAAAAAATTGGAAGATGGCTTTTTAAAGTACTTAAAAACAGATCTATTAAAATTGTGTATTTCATTAAAACTGAAATTTCTATATTCTTTAATCACTAAAGAAAGACTTTATAATCTTATAATTCTGAAAAATAGTTTTGTAATTATAGACCCCAAAAAGAGCTTATAGTCATTTGTTCTGTTTTCATCTCTCTGGATACGAGAGCGTTAAAGCTATTTTATAAAAACAGAACATTATAATGATATGTAATAAAAATCTGCAACCGATTTCAATTATAGGCCGTAAGCACATGACTTCAAATCACTATGCTTTACATATTGAAATATTTTTGCTTTTGTGTTTGTAGTCAGAAAAATTTGAGGGTTATCGAATCATAAAGTATTAGGCACGGGGACTTCCAGATCAACTTCTTGCCAATATAGGGTTGATTGGCACTTGGTTATTCAGCCTTTGGTTGAACATGGGAAATCAGCACCTCCTAAGGCCTTTCTTTCTATTTTGTCCTTTCTCAGATAAATAGGCATTGTGCAGATATGTGCCTGGCAGTACTCAAAACAGATTTCCTTGGGAACCTGATAGTATTTAGGGCACTAAGATATGAGATGCAAACTAGCTGATTTACAATTAATATGATAACTTTCATTGATGCTATAGTTTGTAAATGCCTTTGATTAACATTTTAATTAAGACATATTTTTGTTTCATATTTAGTGTCTGATGCTAGTCATTTATTTTGTACTAAATACTGGGCAGTAAGCAGTTTAGCTGGGGTTACCCTAGTGACCCTGTCTTCTAGTGGTTTGTGTATTTGTGGAAGGGTCAGTTTATTTCTTAAACCTGTCACTAATGTTACAACATATAGCATTACAAAATTTTCTAAAGGAAATCCAGTTTGAGCAAATGTTGAAATTGTGATGTGTTTAGTCAACAGTAGTTTACAAAGTCTCTCTTTTATATTTGTGTATTTGAACCTAAAGATAGATGTACCAGAGAAAAGTACTTGTTCACGTTGCTTCATGAAAGAACTCAGAAAAAACAAAAGCTCTTGTCATTCTTCTAAAAACACAGTATCACTAAGGAAACCTATAACCTTTAGTGAAAGCTCACTGGTTTTCTTCTAATTTGGGCTCTTCAAATCTGAAAAGTTCTAGATGCTATCTTACCACTTAATATTGAAATCTAGGTTGATCTCGTACACTCCATGTAAGAGAAAATATCTCCAGAGCTGATTGTTGAACTTGAATTATTACAAAGATACACTGTTAAGTGAGCCACAGGGGACAAATATTATTTAGTCAATTGCATGAACACAACAACTGCACCTTCAACAAAGAGCTTCAATAGTAAAAAAGTGTAGTACATTAGAAGTAGAATAGTAAAGACTGAAACAGTAGGTGAAAAGCTTAGCAAGAGTGTTTTAGCAGTTTGACTACAATGATCTTTTTAGTTCCTTTAGTTGAATTAGCTTTTCTGGAAACCAGTAATCTTCAAGCAAGTTAACATTGCTTAACTATAAATTGAAATCCATAAGGTTGAGAGTAACGACTATGAATTATAAAACCTTTCTGATGCTGGCTTGCCAACAACCAAACTAAATCAAGGGAGGGTTTAAAAGACATAGGCTTAAAATTCTGCCTGATTAAAATCAAGAAGTTGGGGGATTTTAAACTAAATAAGAAATACCCATGCAGATTCTTCACATCTAAAATGTCAGCCATGTTTCCTTTTAGTCTTCTCATAGGAAAAAAAAAGGGCAATTCCCCAGAGAGGATAGTAATGTATGCTGATGGTCACTAAATATGAGCCGTGGGTAAAAGTCACAGTCAATAGTTTTTGTTGTTGTTGTTGCTATTCTTTTTTCTTGCTCTCATAAACATTACTGCCAGCTGTTAATCATTGAATTTTTTGTTAGATCTACACATGGCAATTCTTGAAGAATGTGAAGCTCTAATTGTCCTCTTGGCTTAAAATCGGAAATAAAATTATTTCAGGTGAATACAGCTCTGTGCCTGTATATGTATGAGTATTCAGAAGAGAAACCTATGAAAGAGTTGAAAGCGTTGATAGCGCCAGTTAGTAGCGCCATACAGATACTATCTAAGTGAGCCAATTTAAATCTCTCCAAATTCTTAACTAAGTGGCCCAGGTCTGTCTGAGAGGTGGCACTTACTTGTCCCTTAGGTGATCGATTCTGGCATGATATTCAGTAAACAAGATTTATGAGGAATTAATTAAAACTGAATTAGTTAAAATTGAAATTGGATATTAAAGTATATAGTTCACCCTAAATTGACTTGGATATATTTGTCAGAATGCATGAAAAGAATTTTTAGAATAGATTCTTTGCATTAAAATAAACACTCATCACAGATAAGCCAGGTACAATTTGCTTGCCTGATAGGATTGTTTTCCTGGAATAACTGACCACACCTTCTTTTAGCACTCCCCTCTTTGTCCAGGGTTCAGTTTCATCGTGCACATGTCCTTGAAGAAATGTAGCATCTTTCACAAGATTTTGTACGAGTGAAATCAGATACCAGTTTTTATTGCAGAACCGAGCCTACAAATGTTTCTCTTTAAAGACATTTTTAATAGAAACAGTAAGGTATAAATCATTTAAGCAATTACCTGGACATTGTGGAAATGGGGCTTGGCTTGTTCTGTAGCCCCAGATGTTTCCAGATTCCAGTAATAACTCGGCCCAGATATTTACAGCTTAATTTTCTGTGCATGTGCACTTGTCCACAAATGGCTCCTACTTCCCATTTTCTGTTGGACAACTGGGCCACTTAGAGGTACAGAAAGTGATTTCAGCGTGGGTGATGACAAACATTAATGGTTATAATAAGTTGCTTCTAGAAACTTTGATCACTTAAAAAAATAGGCTAATTCTTAGAGGATTTTATACTAAGAAATAAATTATTAAATGGTATTTTCCTTTACAGATGGAGGTGGGGGGAATAACGTCTCCCCATCCCTCAGAATTATATTCAGCCTTGATCTACTGTGTGATAAAAGTAAATTTTTTTTTAACGTGTCTTCTGGCACTGGTTGAGTTATCATGCAGGCTGCTAGTTTTCTTTGCATTACTACTCCACAGTTTCTCTTGTTCTTACTAGGAACTAAACAAATGGAAAATAATGATTGGTGACCATCTGCTGTGCAGAAACTTCACATAGAGCAGTTAACTCTATTTTATAAAACAAGACCAAATGAGTGAATTACACTGTTGTCAGTAAATAGCAACATGAAGTAGAGCATTCCTTTGGACAAAGCAGGAGCCTAGGGAGCCAGCATTTATTATGGGAAGTCAGTTGGGTAGGCTGTGGGGTTGAATGTGGCCCAGGCATTTATATGTGTGTGTTGTGTGTGTGTGTTTGTGTGTGTGTGTACTGCACTGTGTGAAGAGAATGGTGGTTTCCTCTTTTACCTGTACCTCATGTCTCCATTCTTGCCCTCATAATTCCAATCAAGTGAATCGAAGCAATGCAGATGCAGATAAATCAGTTCAGTCACATCATCCTATATCTTTTTATTTGCTTAAAAAAGTCAGAATCCATAAAGCCACAGAGAATAAAGGTTTATAAAAGTATGTAGGCTTCAGCTCAGAATCATGTTTTTTTCCTCAGCTATACATATTATAATGACTAGAGGCTAGCCAGTTGGGCTTTAAATGATTCTCCGGTCGTATCCTCTGCCTAAAGCATACTGGGAATCAGATTGAATATATGTCCAAAAGATATTGACAGGCAATGATTATTCATATAGTTGCTGTTGAAGTATGCATGCTATATTGAGGGAGGACGCATAATGGAATAGACAGAAGTAAGTGGTTACAAAGAATTGATTCAAATGGACCAGGTAATACTTGATTTTATAGGTGTCCATATAATCAATCAGTCTCTTTCTCTCTCCCTTTCTCCATCTATAAAATCTGTTTACCAATGTACTTAGACATTCAAAACATACATATTCTCTCTTAACTTTCACTTACTCAATACTGGGGTTTTGCCATACAGCAAGAAAAGTTGTTTAAAATGGGCAGTATATTGAGTTCAAAGGACCCATACAGTTCATAAATTCTCTGGTGTCTACTGGATTTTTCATCAGGGAGACTTCCAATAAAAATGATCTATTTTAGAAATAATATTGTTTAGTAGGTTGAAATGTGGTGTAATAAAATTAGACCTTCAGTCTTCTAAAGTTACTACTTAGATGGCACCCTTGGGATGGTAAAATGGCTGTATAAGCAGATGAATCAGACAGCTCCACTGATGGGTACATTTGTCAGTCTCTGTTACAGATATAATATATTCTTATATCTGTAATCCTGACACTGTTACATCCAAATGAAATCAACATGAGGTTGTCATCTTTAAGCAAATATGTTAAGTGTTGTCTTTTGTGCTTTGGATTTGAAAGAAAGGGGCCCAGGGGAGGCCGCATCATGCAAATGGAACAAATCCCATTTCTTCTGAGCTGTGCTGTTTTCCCCTCCATGGCAGCTGGCTGTGTTATCTTTGTGTGTTTCTCTGAGTGCTGACAATTCTTTCAGTGATCTAAGTTAGGGCACATTAGAAAGTGGAAGCAGCTGTCTGTCGCTATACTGAGAGACGTGTTTGCTCTACTGCAAAGATGAAGGACCATGAATCCTTGACACACTCCCCCCACCCTCCCCCCTGTACTTTCCAACATGATCAACATTCAGACGCACAGATTGTCTGCTTGGACAGTTTTTTGTTCTGACTGACAATCTGGCATAGACAAATTTAAAAATACATAGCATGCCATGCTTGGAATTGGAACATCCCTTCTTTATTAATCTTCTCATTTAAACCATTCATTTACATTTCAAGAAAGGTTACAGCTTGATATGGTTGAAACGTTGATTTTTAAATGAATAACCTTCTAATGAAATGTCTTGAATGAGTACCAAGCAGCTAGTGTTCATTAAAAATTACACCCGATTAACACGGCCTTGAGAACCTGAGAGGAAAGGGATTTCTTATTGTTTTAATCCACAGTGCAATCCAGTGTTTACCTTTCTGGCACAAAGCGAATAGAAATGATGCCTGTACTTGCAACACTTCTGATATTGAACACAACTATGATATCACCCTTAAGCCGACAAAACACTTGGCCTTGTTTAATCAGCTTTCTTTCCCTTGGAAAACCCCCAGAGTGTTAAAAAAAAAAAAAAAA
>SJYV01025744.1:423507-562631 GCA_006410875.1 Neotragus pygmaeus | reverse complement strand
CACACCACCACAAAATACTGTTTTTATGCCCAAAAAAAAAAAAAAAAAAAAAAAAAAGACTGGTATGTTTTCAGATGGAAAATTGGTAGAAAATGCCTTTAGATTAAACATTCCCTCTGACCCCAGGATGGTGGATATACATTTGTCTGTCTGCATTACTTTAGTAATAAAAAAAAAGTGCAAAAATCACTCAATTTCTCTGCCTCACATCAACCCCTCCAACACACTCAACATTTCTTAACCCATTTTCAATTCCACAGTCAACCTTAGCAACATGCTTGTCTAGCATTTATGTAAAAATAATATGAAAATTGACCATATCAGTCAGTCTGTAGACTTTGAGTCCAGAGGTGGGAGTGGGATGGGGGAAGGAAGGAATCCTCCTTTCATTCTACATTGTAGGCTTTTCATATCACTGCAGATTTCAGCTATCAATACTCAACTGCAAGTGTGGCTGAAACAGTTCTAAGGGGTGTATCGAGGGAGGGGTGGTGCAGAATTATTATATTTTGTTTTTTTAAAAAAACAGTTCAAGTGCTAGGTAGTAAATATGTAAAGCAAGCATGCTGGTTAACTTGGAAGAATAGGCTTCAGAGAGAAGTTCAGTTAACAATTGTAGGCAGAAGAGGTGATGTATTTCTTCAGCATGTATAAGAGGTCATTTGCTTTAGGATAAATTTTGGTGATATGAGAGAAATAGATGCTGAAATAAAAATGAAAACAGATTATAGTTTCATATCAAAGGCACTTTTACATTCTTGAATATGAGGGGGAAAAGACACATTTTACTCCATGGATTATATATTATTTTTAAATTTTGCTATTTTGTGTACTGTGAACTTCATTTAAACCATTCATTTAAATAAAATAAATCTTGGAAATTAATATTATCTTTGAATCTAGAATCAGCTTATCACTTCACCCCTCAACCTAGCTCTGGGCTCTAGAAATTAAGGTGGACACTGGTTGCTGTTTTTCTTTTCTTTCTTTTTTTCCTCCAAGAAACTAATGGCAAGGGATCAAATCACAGTATATCAGTTCCAGTATTTTGACTGCCAGTAAATGTTTTATAATTAGCATTTTAAATATAAATTACTTCATTTGTTCTTTTCCATTTTCATTTATTTTTTTTAATGATCAGGTTTTAAAGGCGGTGCCAATGTGTATCTGTAAGCAAACTGGGAATGGGTTAGAATACACAATTCCCTTGTGTAAAAAGTCAGGTTTAGCAGTAATGCTTTTAATCTGGACTTGTACGGGATTCAGAAGCATCCATAGATCTGCTCCAGTAATTACCATACCCCAAGTGGCACTGGAAGAGACATTTGCCTAAAAACTTGATGTCTTCATTACGCTGTTTACATTTTAATTAGAAACATGAAAATTACTGATTCATACAGACAACTATAGTTTAAGTGGTTTCGTTTACCATCCAATAAATCATAAAAAAAAAACCCTCACAGTTGGCATAAATAGTTTACTAGGAATCATTCATGGGAATAATGTGTTGGCACTATAAGCTGCTTAAAATATGTTTTTATTTTACCAGAGGTAGAATTTGCATATAAATTAGAGAATGGCATTTTAAGTTGACAGTCATTTATGCAGAATACCACCCACATGCAAATACATATATGGGTGGGTGTGTATACTTTCTGTGAGTTTATAGAGTTTTGCAGTATTGTGGATGTGCACATGTACCCAGCCTAGTTGATCAGTTGTTTTTTAAAATGCACAGCCTTTTTAAAAATCCATTGAGAAATGTTGTGGGTGTTCTAAATCTGTCCATCCACAAACACATCTTTTATCTGATAGGTAATATCAACTTTGCACTAAGGAAAAATGTTTATTTGCCGTATGCATATGTCTCCAAAAGGAATTGCTGCTCCAAGAGGAATTCCTTCTTCTTTCCTCTCTCTTTCATTCTCCCCTAATTTCTGCATGTACCTGTCAACACCACTACCCTAACATCACTTCCACTCCAAGTGGCTAGACTGAAGCAAGGTGGCTGTCAGAGTCCATTCCTGAGTCAGCAGCATGACGTGAATCTTGCCACAGTCACTCATCCAGTTTTCCCCTCCCCAGGGGACAAGTGTCCTCCTCATCAGTGAAGAGGAATGACCCTTCTGTCTGGCATGCTCAAAATCCTGAATCTCCCCACTTCGGTTCGTGAGTTCAAATCCTCGCTCCTGGATACAGGGCTGGGAGTCTGGCTAATGACTCTGAGATACAGAGGGTCAGCGCACTGGTGAGCTGGAGTGCTGAGGCATTGTGCGAGCTGAGTTGTACATTTTTCCCTTAAGTGTACAGACTCTTCATCCCCTCCACTCCCCTCCCAAACCCTTTACTATAGATCAATATTATGCAAAAACAAACCAGGAAGAGCTACAGCCATTAAAAGCCATTTTTCTTTTCCTCATCTTTGTTAGAAAGTTATTGACCATGGCTGAAAAAAACCTCTGTTGTTTTTTGTTTATTGTTTTGTAGTTGAACGGAAGCAGACAGTAAAGTTCGTAGTTTAGGCCCATACTTACTTTACATTTTAGGCCCATGGGCTATAGGTAAAAATGAATTTTAAAAAATAGTACATAGGAAGAATCTACACATAGGCGCTCCACTTGAAATGTCATAGCAGTCATTGTTTCAAACTTCTGAATGTGAATGTGTTACATTGAGGCTCCTGCCAACTGCCTGATGTGATTTCCTGGGAATTCATGGGAATAAAAGGAATTCTCACAAGGTGGCTTCAGTTGATAGATTTGTGCTTCATTTCTGCATCTTTTGGTGTGTCTTTTTTAAAGTTCTAGGGGGTTGCCAAAGTTTTAAAATGCTAATCAGGTATTTTGTGTAGTTCACAAAATTTTAGATTTTAATGAAAAAATCATGAGGATTATTTCCACCATCATCAAAGAAATTGGTCCAGGTAATCAGACTGAGACTTTTAAAAACAGTTCTTAATGCTTTGCATTTACCGGGCAGAGTCCCTGAGCACATCACTTAGCGGAGCAGTGAATTCATGGGCATATGCTCATTGGTTTGTTTGGCGATGCCTCTTTCTTTTTGTGGGGCTGGGGCAAGTCAGGGCACTTAATAGGCCTCAGTATTTCCAAGAGGTGATTAGATACAACAGTCGATGTCGGTAAGGACAGAAGCATGCTGCTGCCTTGTACACGTGGCAAAATTCGAATAGTTCTGTGCTGTCTGGCAAATCCCATCTGCTTTATGCAGTGTGGCCCAAAACAGTTGTGTGGTGAGGGAATTCTGGCTGCTGGCCAGCCATTGACTATGAGATCCTAGGTACCTGAGAGCTTATCAGTTCTTTCGCTTTGTAAAAGAAAAAAGTGATGAAAATGTTGGTAAACTGCCATGAAGGTTTAAGGCTGCTGGAACAAGGAGCCGTGTAATCAGATTGGAAAATGGAGCGCGGGATTCTCTGCATGGAGAGCAGCCGTCTGTGGACCCCGTGAGCTGCTGTGCGGGTGCCTGAGCTGACCACGTTGTTAGCAAATCAGCTTGTTTGCGGCAGCAGCAGGGTGGAAAAGACCAGAGCTGGTGATGGTATGTAACGGAGGGAGAGCTCTTGCATGGCACAATCTCATCAGCTTGCAATTAGCTCGGGCTCTACAGTCACCCTCTTCATTTTCTGCTCCCCCTCCCCACCCCCTTTGTGTTAATACCTTGCACTTTAAACAATTAAGTAAGGGAAGTAATCCTTCAAGCAAGTCAAAGCCATCCTTTAATTTTATCACCCTGCTGAAAAAGTATCAGGTGGTCCATTGGTCTTCATCAGATGCTGGAAATTCTCCGGCTCACTGTAGCATAGAGAGGGGCTTTAACCAACTGGTTTTTGAGATAATCTTTCACATATCTTGGCAAGGGGGGCAGAAAATGGTATAGCATTCAAACTAGCATTGAAGTTAAAATTAATGAGAGGGGGCATTACAAATACCTTTTGGTTTATATACAGTAGTAAATCTGTTTTATATTTTTAATAACCAGAGGCAGTCTGTTTGTGTGTAAGAGAGAGATCTGTGTGTATATATCTCATCTGTAAAATCCTTTCTGCTGCTATTTATTTAGGCATTTCTCTATAGCACCTTTCTGAAGGCTCTGATGACACAGCCACTTGTAGTGATAATTCCACTATTTCACCTTTAGTGAACTTGATTCACTAAGGTTTAAAAGAACAAGGATATCATTGCCGATCATATGTGTTACTTGTTAATCCTTTAAAATAAAATTCAGATCATGTGGGGGAGAGGTGAGAAGAGCATAGGTTTGCAAAATCAGTGTAATAGTTTTATATATTACTTAATTCAAGGACAGCGACTTCTTAGATACTGCTTAAAAAAGACTTTATCTAAATAAAATATATCTTATAATAATATTACTTAAGCTACCTTATATCAGTTTATCTCTTCCAGAAAGCTTCTGCTAAAATATTATCCATGGTATGGTATAGTTTATTAGAAGTTTGTTGTAAGATAGAAAATGGAAATTATTTCATGAATGTTTCCTTTAGAAAGCAGCATAGAGAATGATAATGTGAATTTGCTTTTAATGATTATTAAGGGATTAATTGGAGTGTTTTAAGTGATTTTTCTCAAAAATAGTAAATTCTTTTCTGGGGGTTGTTTGTATTAATAAAAATGAACAGTCATATATTGTTGATGTTTGATTACATTGTATCATATTTGAGTTTTCTCCATGTTGTCGACATAAGAATTTATTTGCCTATATTAAATGACTCCATAATACTGATAAACTCTTATTATTTCCCTTCAGAAAAAAATCTAGCAATTTATGACCAATTATTTGGATTCAGGATTTTTTTTTTTTTTTGACACAGGATTCAGAAAGGTTAACTGTTCATGTACTAATGCTGTGTGAAAGAGAACATGACTTCTGTTTTGCTGTACTTATTTGATTATATGTCTTATTTTTGTCTTTGGGGGAATGGATTGTTTGACAGAGAATGAGAAGAGTTAATATAAAGTGCATTTAAACTTAGGTAAGCTTCCAAGTCTGCCTCAGGGTTTTGCTGGGGTTGCGTCAACATGTTCTTTTCTGTGTGTGTTTTGAACTTTTTTTGTCTTTAATTAAAAAACTAGATTAAAAGAAACATACATCATCTACACACATCTTATGCTGGAGAGATTCACTTTATATTCTTTTAGAGGACAAACTCCATTAGATATGCACTTACTGTACGTTGGATTGTAAATCTTACAATTTAATGGTAATTCAGTGAGCAGTTATTGCTTCAGTGGCCTTTTTTCCTTCTTTTTTGTCCCATCTCACTTGTGAAATAGGGTTACCCTTTACAAGTGTCACATCCATAGATTCATCTTTTGTACTTTGTAGTTGTTCCTGGTGCATCATTCTTAAGTTTAAAAAAAAAGGCAGAGCAGTGATGGAGGAACCATGTGGTGGGTTGAGGAGTGTGAGAATGAGTGTGTGTGTGTGTGTACAGCAGGGGGAGGTGTATAGAATGAGGGATATCATACTTACTGCTACTGAAAGAGAGACAGACAGAGACCCAAAAAGAATACCCAGGACTGTTAATATCAGTCTAACAGATTAATGTCTTTTTCTAAATATGCATTTCCTCTAATCTCATTCTCAATCTAATGTTCAGTTTTCCTTAACAGATTGCATTCTGCATTCACGTTCCTGGAAGTAGAAATGATATCTGATTGGTACAAGTCTGTTTTCCTTACTTACATTGTTAATATTCTTATCCTTTTTGGACATTGAAATACTTCTTTTTTGTAGAAACAATATACACATTCATAAAAAAATTATAAAGGGATTCTCCTTTTGAAGATAATGAGTTCTTTTCAGGAACTGCAGGTTACATGGCGCACAAATGAGCTCTAAGTGGGGGGATTTAAAGTCCTGCTACAGCATTTAATTTCTTGAGGAAAGGAGTTCAGTTCAAGGTTAGCCTGTTATTGTGGCACTGGCAACTACTTCTCGCGTCCCTGTTCTTCTGCCAGCAGTTCTGCACAAAAGACAGTCATTTTTATTTAATACGCAGGGAGGTATTAATCACTGCAGTATTTTCTTGCAAAAATTTATCTTATCATATTCATTGTTTCACTACCCATGACAATAATAGGTGTTTAATTACTCAATAAGAGGCGCTTATAGATTCCATTTTTCCTGTGAGCTGGACAAATGGTATTGATTTTGTACTTTGATGCAACATGAAACTGTATTAAACACAATTAGAATTCCAAGGCTGGTAAAATGTACATTTGTTATGGTAACTGGACTTGCTTTGAGGATCGGCAAGCATCTTCTAAATCAGGCGATGCCTTTGGTGTCAAAAGGATATTTGATTTTATTGCTGCTCTGTGGTTAAATTGAATGCTCTTTTTTTCCCCCTCATGTGTGTGAATGTGTGTATGCACATGTACAAGTGTGTAGGCTTCAGTTTTAGTGAAGCAATAAAGAATTTGTATGAAATGAAAAGATTTGAAGTGGATGGTTCTTTGTAGTCAGACAAACCATTGTGTACAGGTGAACACTGACTCTGTGTAATCTTGTAATTGTGTCTCTTGAGCTAATGCTCTAGGTCTTTATTTTACCAATAAATAAGTTATTACCTGGGGTGAGGGTGGGAACTGTATGCGATTAAATGGCACCTTCATCTCATGCTGGATTCTAGTTTGCTTCCTTTTAAGGTGATGAGGAAGACCTCCAAATCCGTGTTGTGTCATAAGTTAAACATTGGGTTTTGTTAAAATTGGCACTAAATAAAACCTTTCATTTAGCTGACACTATTATGTCACAGTCAGACACCATGAGATCTTGCATGGAACTAAGCTCAGTTCCGTTCTATAGCACTAGTGCAAGTCAGCCTGGGTTTTGCTTTCCCTTGCTTTTCACAAACACATTTCCACCTGAAGCTGGTACATCTAAAAATTCTAAAACCATAATTTAAGAGGACTCTCTTTTTCAGTGTGTTAATTGCCTATGATTTTCAGCTCCATGCAGATTCATTTCCTGTGGAGGAAGGTCATTTAGCCTTACCAAAATAAAAAGCAAAATAAGCCAAGGACAGTCCAGAGGTTGATTAATCTTCATATTTTTCACTAATGTGTAGCTTATATACTTGCTAAATCTTCCTATGCATTTCTAAGTACTGTAGACCTCCAAACTGGAATTTCAGTTTTGGAGAATTGTATGAATGACTTTTAGCCTCAGGAAACGTAGAGGTTGCTCACTGACACAATTGCTTTCTGCATCAGGGGGATATTTTATTATCAGAACTCTAATGATTACTGCTGGAACATTAATTGATCTCACTACTTTGGAACAGAATTTTAAAAATTTGTGTAGCAGGCACACAACTGTAGAAAAGATTTTACATTTGCTTCTCATTTGCTTCATGCTACAGAAACAGTTGCAGTCCGTGTGTGAGTTTTAATCGAACATTCTTTATTCAGTTAATATTTGTATTGTTATTTTCCTCATAGGCTATCACATGACAGCATATGTTAGCATTTTGTAAAGCAGTGAGAAAATAAATATAAATAACATTTTACATCTGGCTTGTGTATTTCCTTTTTTTTTCTTTTCCTCCTGGAACTTCCAAGAGTGAGAGAAAAAATAAATTGATGGGCCTGCCCATTTTAAAACAGTATTCTATTTTTTGCTCATAGATATGAGAAGAAAAGCCAACTGTGATTCCAGAAGCATGTGGTGTGTGTTTATTTTGCTTTATTTTGCACATACTGGAAAGAGGGGTTTTCTGTGGTAGTGGAATCTGAGGTCTGTAAAGTCCTGTGCAGATAGATCCTCCATCACATAGCACATTGCTCCTTGGGCTCAGCAGCTCAGCGGGGAATGCTCTAGTTTTTAATGTGGAATCAAACTTTGAAGGGGATGCAAAGAATAGTAGTAGTTTCCAAACCTTTGACCTTTCTCCTACATATTACAACCAAGGTCCTCTTGATTCTCTGACTTTGGGTCCTGGGTGCCTAGAGATTGGTTTGTATCCTTTCCAAATGCACTGTTGTGTGTTTTATATTTCTCCTTAGACAGATCATTTAGTTATTGAGTAATGTGAGTGTAGTTTCAATTATCACATGTAATTAGCTATTGCAAAGTGGATTACATCAAGAATTGGTATGGAGGCTTTTTCACGGCTGAGTATTACTTTTTAGGTATATTTTCGCTGCAAAGAAGAGTGCATGGTTGCTAAGGAGTATCTGGATTTGGATGGGGGCTGCACAGTTCACTTTCCTGCAAGGCAGATGTGTTCCTTTACTGTGTTTGCCAAGGTCCAAGTTAGGTCGTGCCAATGGAAATTTGGCTGAAGCCAAGTCCTCAGTATGGCACTTGGGTTGTGTGAAGACTGACACTCAAGTATGAAGAAAGCCATCTCCATTTTCACAGTCCTTTTCCTCAAACATGTTTTTCACTGCTGTTTATAGCCTGCTCATTCCTATTTAAAGTAGGAGCTGGGTCTGATGATCTTCTGATTATTTCTAGCTCTAAGGTTTTTGATTCCATAATGTCTCATGGCAATCATTCATACAGATAGAAATATCGGATCTGCTTTATTTTCAAGATGAGAATAGCAAAAATGATACCAAAAGTGGGTTATAATAGGTTTTATCTCTTATTAGCAAGGACCTCAATCTCTCCTAGTGGGGAAAAGCTAGGTGCACAAAACAAATGCATTTTCTTCAAGCTTTAACTTATGCTGGCATTAACAATATCAGTCACACCCATCCTGAAGCCATTGAGCAAGTATTTGATCAGGCAAGCCAGTCATTTCAACTCAAGGATCAATTGGAGAGACCTGAATAGAGGATATCTTGGAATCTTCAGGAGAAATCCGTTTGAGAACTTTACATTTGTCATCTTGCCTTATAGAAACTTTCTACATCCCTGTGAACAATAAATATAGTCTATATGCAGCTATAGCTTTTTAAGTATTTTTATCATAGGTAACTTCTGAAGCCCTTTAACTTTCTTCCCTTGGGACAAATAGTCTCGTTTGTGGAAGCATGCACTGTCTCCAGTGTGTTAATACATCTACCTTCTTTTCCTTTTTCTTTCCTTGCAGAACTCAGCTTTCCTCCCTCTAAATCTCGACACTGCCCAGCCTTCCCTACAGTCCAGCAGAGTCCTCCTAACCTTTCAGCTGTCTGAATAAAGAATCAATAAGACGATTAAAGCCATTTGGAAGTTTTTTAAAAAGAGATAATATTTTAATTACTCCTGACATGCCAGTTTGAAGCCCATATCCTCCTTTATGACAGTTCAGTTTAGAAACTACATTGCTTCATTTCAGTAACTTTATTACCATTTGTCTCAGAGATTGCTATTTCGCCTTGGCCACAGATTTCATCAGTTGCCCGGTTCACCTTTGTGCACACTATACTTGTGAAATGACCTCGTCTGTTAGTGCTTGTCAATAGTAAATTGCTATATTCTGCACCTAGAAACATACCAAATGACTACAATTCTTTATTGAATAACTGAGTTTATACTTAATTTTTTTAAATTAAAACTTAACTGGAATTGTCTTAATTACTACTAATACCAATTAATTAAGGTGCTGGTTAGGGTTGGCTATTGCAGACGTCATTATTTTTGGTGGTAGGAATGATGAGCACAGGGTAGTGTTCATGTTCTTATGATGAGAATGTTTTCTTTGGTGTTGCCCCCCTCTAATTTTCTAACTCAATTTCCAAAATGACAGCGTGAAATACTCAAGGTTCAATTATTCTGATGACATCATATTAATTTTCTTTTCAAGAATTCTCAGTGACTGCATCATCTCTTTGCAGAAGCTCTTTTTAAATGCTGAGAAATCTGTGCTCTTACAATATACAAAAATCGTAATCAATATCAAAATGTGGCTTGTTTTCTTAGTAATAATTATTAAAAGAATCTTAAATATAATTTTGTTTTGAATAAATGACTGTAACAATGTATTGGGGAATACTCAAATTTATGATTATATCAAGACTAGATGTAACTCTGTTAAATACCTAATTTTCTTAGCTATAAACTTATATTTTCACTGTAAAATTTACATGAAAAAGAAAAATAATGTCCACTGCTCACCTCTTTCAACAAATAGCTGAGCTCTTTGATCTCTTCAGGAAAGCTTTTGCTATAAATAGGTCACTGTTATGTTGCCTGAAAATTAAGTTAAAAGAATAGTATTCTTGAAAGTCTCATTTTTATGAAATTTATAACGATTACCAAATATTACTGTTACTTTCCAAGTGTTGTTTGACAGGTACTTAGTCGTGGCTGAATAATTTCATGAAGATTTTTAATCTATGAAAACAACTTAAATTCCAGATTCTATCTTATCTGGGTTTTTCATCTTTTTTGTTTTGTTTCTATATCTTTGAAATAACCTGGTATCACAGTTTCCCTACTAAAATAAAATGCAAAAATTTTTGAAGAAAATACTTCGGACAGATAACCATGGTAAACCTGGTTGTTTTCATAATATTCTTTAATGTCCTGAAATAAAAATGTTTGAAATTTTATTCCTAAATAGAAGTTAAGAGCAATTGTATAATCTTTGCATAAATGAATTGATATTAGCCAATGAAGACAGGAAAGAAGCATTAAGATTTCTCCTTACAAATGCAACTGGTGTGATGCTACCATTGCTGTGACATTCAGGAATATGAAAGTTTTCATTAGTTTGTTTATACCTTTGGGCGTATTTGCTATGTATATACATTTTTTTGTTTGTTTAAAATGGAATTAGTGTTCTAGAAAAAATTTAATGAGAACATGTTTGGAAATGAAATTTTCTCAGATTTTCAGCCCAAAGATTTCCTCAGTAATGCACAATAGCTAATATTTCAATGTTGCTTTTCTTCAAAGACCATGATTCTTAGGTTGCATGGATGCTTAGAACAGAATTCTTTCTAATCAAAAATATATGTAATCTAAATGAAGTTTATTGGGAAGATATGCAAAGAGTAGTACTGTGAATTTTTAAATAGTGTATCTTAGATTCACTTTACAAAAAGAAAAATTAGTATAGACTTAAGCTAAAATAAATATAAACATTTTCACCCGCTAGAATCATCTTGTTTAGATTTATTTTACTAGATGGTACTTAAATTGCTCAGTAAGTGCAATAGTCACATTTAATAGACAATCTTTGAATGGATTCTTTGTGCCTATTAATAGTGTCACAGTTTAAATAAAACTATTAAGCTGCCACCTTTTACATCTTTGGGTTTACCTTGTTGAATGTTTGAGGCAAAAGTTCAAGCATTTCTTTTCATGTACATGATCAGTAGCTGCTCTTAATCAAAATCTAGTTCTCTTTAAAAAAACTCATTTACAAATAATAATGAGTAGAAATTACCAGCATGGACAACTAGATGAATTGTGGGTTCAAGTTTACTGATAGATAAGTTAAACATTAGAGCCATGAAGTGTAAAGTTTGTGTAGCATTTAACAAGCCTTGGAAGAGCATTAAAAGTAACTTATGTGTAATATGCAATACTAATATAGCTTCACAGAACCCCAGAGGAAGCTGCAAATGTAATTCAGCATGCTTCAGGCTGTCTGAGATGTTGAGATTATGTTCCATGAAAACCAAAATAAGGTTTCAACAAGATTTTCTTGCAAGCATGTAAATTCTCCAGATGAGGATAAATGAAAATATAGTTAAAATTCCAGCAGCTTAAAAACACACACATTTATAAGTGTGCTGAAAATAGATTTAAAGTTTTTATTTTCTTTGTAGTGGGTTGTCATGGATTTGATGTTACACCAACTAGGTTAAAAACCAAACATGTACATAGCATTTGTCACTGTATTAATGTGGAGGAGATAAAGAAGAGAAAAAGAGAAACATTATAATACAAGATTTTGAGTGCTGCTTAAAAGTTAGGAGGAGCAATCTTGCATCATATCTGTTAGGATTAGTAAAAAGAGAAAATAACAAAACCCCAAACCAGAGAGTTTATTATACAATGTTTTGTTTTTTAGAAGTGCCCCACATTGTCTGTATAGGACTTCCAGGTGGTGCCAGTGGTAAGGAATCTGCCTGCCAATGCAGGAGACACAGGAGGTGTGGGTTCAATCCCTGGGTCGGGAAGATTCCCTGAAGAAGGAAATGCCAACCCGCTCTAGTATTCTTGCCTGGAGGATCCCGTGGACATAGGACCCTGGTGGGCTACAGTCCATGGGGCTACAAAGAGTTGGATTCGACCAGCACGTGTGCATGCACACACACACACACATACATACATACACATAGATATACATACACACATCGTGGGCCATAATTGAAACTTTAAAAACTGAGTTCTGCTGTAATCCGGTAGCTCAGGAGGTAAAAACACAGCTTCTCTGGATCTCAGTGTTATTCCTCTTAAAATGGATAATTTGTATTGGAGGATTTCTAAATACTCTTCAAGCTTGAAAACACCGTGAGAACCTAAGTTTCATTTTACAAAGTTCCATTTGAAGAATTTTAAGTACGTGGAAGCTGTTTGTGCTTGATTTTTCTGGTGGATATCAGCTGTGCAACAAAGTGTTGACCCGTATGTTATTTCTTAGCCTCCAGGAGAGGATTCCCATACTGTGGGCTGCAGACCTCTGAGGAATCTTGGACTTATTGCACAAATTCACATGTGTACCAATATACATTTGTCACATGGGTATTCTACCGGGCTTATATATATATATATATATGTATGTGATATCTCTTATGATTAGAATAAAAACATAAATCTGTTTAGAAATGTCACAGTGGTGTCACAGAATTCAGTGTAGTTCTTAGTCATTATTTTCTCCATCAGTGGATGCTAAAAGTAAAATCAATATCTTGAATCTATGAGTTTTTTTTTTTTTTTAACTGTTAAAAAGGGTGGAAACCAGTAATTTGAGATGAACGTGTACTCACTGGGAGTACGTTAATTGCTTATAATGTAAACTATTAAGCATTACCCTGTAAGTTGTACCATTAATATTTTTTCCAAGAGCTTTGGAATATTTTATTCCATTTGAACACCTAGTTAGGGTTATGGGTCCATTTCCTGTCAGAGTACTTGAAATATTCCATTAGCTTACTATTAGCAGTTTTCTTATGAACTCCTTCTAATGGTGAATAATGACTGCCATTTGTTGAGCGTTTACTCGGTATCTTGTATATGTGTGTGTGTGTATAGTATGTGAATATTTTTTTCCCATTTCACAGATAAGATAATTAAGGCAAAAATATTTTAGGTATCTTGTCCGAGTCCTCATAACCATTGGCAAAGATGGGAATCAGAATTGCCCATGCAGCATCATCAAAGCCTGCACAGGGGCAGAAATTAATTTCAGGTTTAGCTTAACAGCACATACAGGTCCCGCAAGGAAATGCCTGCCAATACAGTCCATGTTTGGAAGCACTGATGTCCTCATTTCAGAATTCCCTCTTTTGTGCCTCAGTTTACCCAACTTTGAGGTAGAGAAACATTTTATCATTTAATTTTACTTTTCTTACTAGGATAATGTGTGAATTAGTTAATGCTTATAAAGAAGTGATTTGATGAGGGGAAAGCTCTATCTAAATGCTAAGTATTATTTATTATTCATGTAAGCATATTACTGTACCCTTCAATCACCTTTTTTTGGATGTTTCAAATGGGCAATTACTGTCTCTTTGTGTAAGGCTTTTAAATTTTTTAATTTAAATTAAAAGTTAATCTAATTTAGGAAAACTGCCAGCTAGAAAGGAACACAAATTTTTTTTCCCCCTCTTCCTTTCCAAACAAAACAGCAATTCAAAATAGACTCTCTTTTAATATAGTAATGTGGGTAGGCTTTTCTGTGCTAGTGGTATTAGGAAGGAGGGCTAATTAGTAATGACTGCTTTGTGATGCTGGTAATCTATGTGTTAGGATTAGAGCTGATAATAGATCTGATTAGGTGGAATTAACTGATATTTAGAAGATTGGAGATTCCTTTGTTTATGAGATCTTCAGTTTGGGGGTACAATGTATAGCTGAAGTGGCTGAATCCTTGAAATCTAGTAAATATGGCTTTTCCACAATTCATTGCCCAAATATGACTAGGGTCAGGAAGCAATGGGGGTCATTTGAAGAAGACCTTTAGTTCTTAAGACCTTACTAAGGAGCCCTACAAATAGTGAAAATCAGAGTTCAAAGATCAGAAATGTCAAGTGTGCTTTAAGGGGAAGACATATTTACCTCAGCTCTTCAGTTAATATCTAGCAGTCCTTGATCAGAAAATCCTTCTATAACTCTTGTTCACATGTGTGTTGACACAAAAGTAACTAGTTTTCATTTTAAGACAGAAAGTGAAAAGTACCATAAAAATATCATTAAAAAAATCAGTTTCCTTAATTCTCTCCTCCCACAAATTTACATATTCAACCTTCCTCTTAAAATAACCCATTTTAAATATTCCCTAGCACTATTAAATTTTAAGGAAGTATGCTTAGAAATCATATTATTCCCTTGCAGAGTTTCAGTTGCCCAGCAATATCATTAAATCCTCTGGAGTGATTCCAGCCCCATAAAAATTAGGGACCTATTTACATTGTTTCCATATTCAAATGGAAATCTTTTTGCAAGTTAGTAATTAAAGTATTTAACCTCTCTCTCCCTCCATTTATTAGAAAACTTTTTTCTTTATTTTTTCAATTACGAAAAAATGCTAAAGCCAATCATGCATTTATTTTGATAAACCGCTTGTAACAGTCTCAGCTAAATTCTGCAAATACAAAAAAAAAAAAAAAGCTAAATACTCACCCTGAGCAGATTTTGTAGAGACCTTACTCAACCTGTTCAGGGATAATTATGCCGAGCTTTTAGTATGGGGCAAAGGAAAACATAAAATTAAGGCATGAAAGAAAGTCTACCTATTTTGAGAAAATACTGGGATAATTGGTACTCTTTTTATTGCCATTTTATTATACAAAGATATTGTCTTGCCATGAAATATAGGTTTAGCAGTGAAATAGTACTATGTGGGGTTGAGAGAATGTCTGTGGTAGATGGATTGATTTAAAATGTAATAAAAATAGCAAATTGCTAAACAGTGAGTTGCTAAATAGTCAAATTAGAGTTCATTATTTAAATGACTTCTTTGTCTTTTCTTTTTAATCATCTGATGTTCATAATTGCTTTGTTTCTGACAAGTACACTATAGCAGCCTTTTTTCTTGTGTTCTTTTTCTTCTTTCTTTTTTCTTTCAGGGTAGCTTTTGCTTTGGAGCTATGACCATAAGCTTTTCTTGAGAAATGGAGACGTCAGGAATGGTAGCGTCACATGCAAGGGCCTAGGAGAAACCTGCAGAGTCACGATGTTATAAATGGTGGTGATCTAAAATATGACCCTGATAATAGTTATGTGGTGCTTTGGAAATTTACCTCTTTGGTATACTGATTATCAGGGGCATATCCTAGTTTAGAAGGTCCTGAGGCTTACACACATGGGGCTCTGTTTTAAAGATAATAGTACAGACTATTACCTAGTACCTTCACTAAACTAAACTAGTACCTTCACCTAGGTACAGGTGTTGGAAGGGGCCAGTGCTGATGAGCATTACAAACTTCAGGATCATTAAGCTTCATGGTATACCTGCCTCTTCTGATTTCATATATGATAACTGAGAATGGGTATTTGAAGTCTTCATTTTGATCAGATTTGTTAGAATTTGTTTTCATAGATATTCATGCCTGAGAGGACAGGATTCTCTTTTTAGAAATGTTAATAAGCACTACTCACTGTATTCCTGACACTGATGATAAATGTTACAGGGTGAGTTTATAAAATCTGAATCAAAATTAAAAAAAATAAAATTTGAATCAGCCATTCCCAACAGTTTATAAACTGTATGCTTCTATTGATAAATTGTGCTTATACCTGAAGGTGCTAAACTCTTATTAAATACTAAATTGTGTGGAACTCATATTAAAGAGGGCTTCCCTGGTGGCTCAGCTGGTAAAGAATCTGCCTGCAATTAGGGAGACCTGGGTTTGATCCCTGGGTTGGAAAGATCCCCTGGAGAAGGGAATGGCTTGGATTGTATAGTCTATGGGGTCGCAAAGAGACACGACTGAGCGACTTTCACTTCGCTTCATTTCGTATTAAAGAAGTCATGCAGGAAAAAAAAAAGGCCAGAACAGTCTTAAATTGTTGACACTAATAAAATTAGTTAAGGCAGGGAAATTTTGATTCATGCTGAGCAATTCTTGTGGGAACTGGAAAGCTGCAGTAAAGGAACCTTGCTGTAGTTGCCTCGGTGTCACGGCCTTAAAGGGGCCGCCCACCGGCCTCTTCTCAGGCTGCTGGTAGCCTATCGGCAGGGCTTCTTATATGGACAGAATAGATCTTCTGGTAGAACTTTGGTTTCCAGGGGATCATCAGCAGGTGCTCCTGATTTGTTGGTGTTTTCACACTTGTAGCTTCTAGTTGGACAGGCATTCATCTTTGGTAGTTGTTTTGTGTACATGAGTTCTCTCGTGTCTAGAATATGCTTTGGTTTTTTTTGGCCACACCATGCAGTATGCAGAATCCTAGTTCTTAGTTCCCCGGCCAGAGACTGAACCTGTGCCCACTGCCTTGGGATTGTGGAATTCTTAAGCACTGAACCACCAGGGAAGCCCCTAGATTATGCTTTGAATCAGCACTTTTGTATTGAGTAGCTGTGAAACAGTGAAAATGTTAGTTGCTCTGTCATGTCCATGGAATTCTCCAGGCAAGAATACTGGAACTGGTAGCTATTCCCTTCTCCAGGGGATCTTCCCAACCCAAGGATCGAATTCAGGTCTCCTGCAATGCAGGCAGATTCCTTACCATCTGAGCCACCAGGTAAAAGCTGATAATACCATCTTAATTTGGGGTGCATGTGTGTGTGCTCAGTTGCTGAGTCGTGTCCAACTTTCTGTGACCCCATGGACTGTGGCCCACCAGGGTCCTCTGTCCATGGGATTTTCCAGAAGTGGGTTGCCATTTTCTCCTCCAGGGGATCTTCCTGACTCAGGGATCAAACCCTCATCTCCTGTGTCTCCTGCATTGGCAGGCAGATTCTTTACTACTCAGCTACTGGGAAACCTATAGTTGGTCACAATTTATAAAATACTTTTGTGTCCATTACCTTCCTTGCTCTTCACAATTTTAAGAAGTAGGCAGTGTAAATGCTGTAGTTCACATTTTATAGAAGACAAAACCAAGGTGAGGGGACTTGCTCTCAGTCATCTGATTAAGTGGCCTAATGAAGATTTTTAACCCTGAGATACTGACTCAATAAAGATCTTTTTAAAATATTCACACAAAGATGTAATTTATTGGAGAGATGAGAAATGTAAAAAATGTTTCTTAAATACATATATGTCTATATATAGATATATATTCTCATAGTAACTATACTATAAGAAAGTGTTAAGAAAATGTCTAAAGAAAACACCCTCACTGGTGTTATCTAGAGGGTACTTCACAAATATGAATTAGTTATGCTATATATATGCTGTATACATATATATATATAGACACACACACACATACACACACACATATATTGCATACCTAAAGAATTCAGGGTACCGTATTAGAGATTATATTAATTGATGATCATAACTGTGTGTGGTTTTGGGCCATACTTCCTGAGAAGACAGAGCTATCTCCAAAACAGCCATCAGCAATTTTAGATATTCTACTTTTCTGCTTTTAGAAAATGCCATCCCAGACCAGGAAGCATTTCTTATCCTCAAATGGAATGTCTTCACACACAATGCTGTTCCATTTCCTTCTTCCAATTGCCTCCATTGCTTGTAACCTTGGCTGAACTCTTCCCTTGCGCCTTCTCTATAAATCTGCTAGTCACCACTCCCACAGTATAGCCTATTTATGACATTGCTGCAACCTTGTCTCTGAATTCTGGATTTCATCTTCTCTCATCCAGGCTGATGTGTTCTAAAACTAGAGCTTTCCAGACTCTTCTGAGTTCTCACCGTAGCCTCTCTGCCGCCAACTCTGCTTCTTATTATCCTATTAAACTGTACTTCAGAGTTCTGCCCCGGCGTCCCCTTCTGCTTTCTCTTCTTCAAGTGAAACTGCTCAAGACCTCATTATTCACATGCTTCCAAATCAGCACCTTTAACAGTATTCCCAGTGATTCAAACAGCCTCCCTTTTTTGTCAGTTAGATAGGAAAGTCTGCCTCTCTGATATCCATTTGTTGGAGTTATTTCCTTAATGCATTTTTCTTTGAAAAGAACAAAAGGGTTCCCCCAACTTTACGATTAAAAACAATACCAGCAGCTTATTAGGTGCATGTCTTTTTGCAAATGAGAATGTAAGGAATCATTGCATCTCTATATTTTGGAATCAGTTTCAAACTCCTATGTTCTGATGTGAAAGCCCATATATAACCCACATTGAACTCAGTGCCTTGTTGTTTTCCTTCTACAACCCCTATTTTCTCTCTTTTTTCCCCCCTTTCATTCCATACAGCCAAAGGTAATACCTAAAAATAGCATGTTCCTAACAGAGGAACTCACCCCTCACAGTTGAAAATTCATTATACATAAACCAACTTTTAAGTGGTTGACAGAGCATGGTTTCTTTTTACAAATGGTTCATTCATTTTATAAATTTTTTTTCATACAGTTTGAATATTAGGTATCTCTAGTGTAGTAATATTATCTGATTTACTAAAAATGTTTATGTTGAGTTGTTTGGCACTAGATGTTCTATCTGAGAGTGCACCACAGACTGCTAAGATTCCTCTCTTAAACTAATATAAGAACTTTAATTGAATCTTAATTTCCTCCCTGAATAGGATTTTCTTAAATCCCCATTCTTAGGGAAAATGTACTGTTAGAAAGTAATAATGAAATTTTGCTTCATTGTTTTTGCTTCTTCTTTTTTCTTAAAATGTTCCAAATGTAAAACATATGTAAAACAATATCAGAAACTACATTTGTTTGAACACATAATGACTTCAGGATACTCAGAATATTCTATATTTGAGAAGACCTAATTTAAAATTGTATTTGTTTGCTCGATAATTTTTGAGGTTTATATCATAGAATTCTAAAGGTGAATTAGATACCCGTGTGGTTCTGAATGATATGGTTGGCATATCCCCCACCTTTTTTTCTCCAGAAAAGTCAGTATAAAATGACATATTTTAAATGGTTTTAAAAAGCTATCCTGGTTTTTTAAAGTTCATTTTAATCTTCTAAAACTGAAAATACCTGACAAAATCATTTCTTCGTATCTGCTTTGTCCTGTCCTAACAACAGACTTTTCTTTTTCCTTCTTTCTTGGTTTGTGCTTTGTGAAATTTGTGTTCACAAAGGTCTTTCATTTAGCAATTTCCTCATGCATAACTATTGTTAAAGTCTGTAGAGGGTGCTTTAACTCATTTATTCCGGAAGGGCTCTTTGTGACAAGTTTAGGTGCATTCCTCCTAGAGGCAGGGAACGGAGGCCTGACCTCTGGAGTGCCTTCTCCCTAGGGCTGCAGAGAAACTCTCCATTACTTTGCCAACATCAGGCTGCCTCCACTGCAGAGACAAAAATGAGTCAGAATTCCTTCTGTGTGTTTTGCTTCTACCCTGATAAATCAAGAAAACTTCATGTGCAAGCCTCTTCTTTAAGAGCATCCTCCTAGCTGGCAGGAACTTAATCTAACATTATTTTCACTACACAGTAGTGGCAGACTTACGTGAACATTCAGCTTGTTCCCAAAGTTTGTTTGCACATGATTGAAAGGTAAGCTGCAGGATCTCAGTAGTTCTCCTTACGGCTGGGGTTCACATCCAGTCTGTAATAAGAGGTCTGTTTGTTTGTTTACCTGTGTTATGATATGAAGAGACTTGACCACCTCTCATGAATTACGTGTATTCAGAATTTCAAATTAGCAATTAGCAAGCAGGGAATGTGGCCTCCTTCTACTCTGTGGCTCTGGTAACAGGAGGGGAGACTCTTGCTGGCTCTGTCCTTGATGGGGGAGCCCTGGAAATAAGACCTGCATTGTCTCAGCATCCAGGCCTCCCTATCCCAGGGCAGGGATTCTGAATGTAGACTCAGGCGAGTGGGAGCAGCGCCAGCGAGGGGGATGTGGAGAAATGGAGATGGGGGGTAGGTAATGAGAACAGGCTGTCCACGCCTGTATATATTTCTTCATTCCCTAGTTTACCAGCCTCTTGCAATCCCATTCTCTCTCAATAATTTATTGAAAAGGTTTGGGATGAGCTGTTAGGGGACCTCCCAGGGAAGACGGAGAGAGGGCAAGAATAACATTAATCCTAACCAAAACCCCTATATGTTGGGGGAATGAACAGATTCCTTTTATAGAACTTGAAAATGAGCCTTCAGGAGGTTAAATAAGCTGCTTACAGTTTCACAGCTAGTAAGGGGTGAGGCAGGATTCAAAAGCATGTCTTTCTCATTCCAAAGCTTATGCTCTCTCAGGCATATGACAGCGCTTTACACAATGAGCAGGAAGGGAGTGCTCTTTTTCATTCACCTCCCTCATTCTTTATCTCTTCTAAAGAAGATGGGAGGGAAGTGGAGTGACAAAGAGATAGAGAGAATGAGGTGGGGGAAAGAGATAAGGAAAATACCAGTAATTATGGTAATAAAGATACTAAGAATATATGATTTGCCTAACACAATTTTAAATGCTTTACTTATGCTAGTCTCTGTGTACTGATTCAAATGGTAAAGAGTCTGCCTGCCGATGCAGGAGACCTGGGTTCAGTCCCTCGGTCAGGAAGATCCCCTGGAGAAGGGAATGGCAGCCCACTCCAGTGTTCTTGTCTGGAGAATCCCATGGACAGAGGAGCCTGGCAGGCTACAGTCCATGGGGTCGCAAAGGGTTGAACACAACTGAACGACTCACACACACGTGTGAAATGTACCTCAACTCTCTGAGGTTCAGCTGTTGTTGTCAGTTCCATTTTGCATGTGGGAACACTAAGGCTTGGGGAAAGTATCTTGACCAAGATCCCATGACTAGCGTGTGGGAACCGTGCTCCACACTCAATTCCTTGAGATTTTAAAGCCTGTGTTCTAGTGCTTCTATCTTAGTACCCTTCCCATGTCCCCTCCCTCTGCCAACCCAGACTGGAAGATGATTGGGAGCAGGAGGGGTGAGTACTCAAGAGGAGGGTTTGTCTGCTTGTGTTTTAAGCGATCAACATGCTCTCTTTCTTCCCTGTTTAATACTTTCTTTTTTTCCCTCTCATGCTAAAATCCAAACATCTTGACTTCCCTCTGAGAGGGCCACTGTGGCTTGACTTTGGGTGGGAAGCCCACCAAGTACCTAGAGGTTCTTCATGTATGAGAATTATGTTTGCAGTGGTGGGGGAGGAAGGAGGCTGGCCCATTACCAGCAATCCTATTATTTTTGAGATATACAAACACATGCAAAGATGGAATCAGTCTGCCATGAACAGGACCTAGATAAAGGATGTGAAGTGTTTGTGTGCTCAGTTGCATCCAGCTCTTAGCGACCCTACGGAACCCACTAGGTTCCTCTGTCCATGGAATTTTCCAGGCAAGAATAAGGGACTGCATTGCCATTTCCTACTCCAGGGGATCCTCCTGACCCAAGGGTCAAACTTACATCTCTTGCATCTCCTGCATTGGCAGGCAGATTCTTTACCACTGGCACCATCTGGGAAGCTCTTACAAAAGGATGGATGGGGGTAATTAGAAAGAAGGGATTATAAAGTAATGGGTCTGGTTTTCCTCTGTACTTTGTGGAAATCTAGCCTGTTACTCAATAAGCACATCTCATAGGGTGAGACAAAGGGATTTAGGAGACCTGGCTCCAGCAATATGGGCATTAGTTATTAACAGACAAACCAATGAAGTCTTAAATGGTTTTACACCTGAGTCTCACAGGTTAAGACTTGTAGGCTGTTTAGATAAATCACCCTTTGCTGATTCTAAGTTGAGTGAATCTAAACTGTTACGATATATATTATCTGGAATTCATTCAACAATAAAAGCTATGTTCTTGTCAGTTACAAAATTCACTGGCTTGTATAATGCTCTTTTTAAAGTGTATCAGTGATCGGACAGATTCTATCCAGGTACTCATTCTTCCTGGCCATTTGTGAGTATCTGCTGTGTCCTGAGCTCTGTGCTAGAGGTCATTGGGGAATAGTTTCCCTGCTCATAGGTCCTGGACTGGTTTGTGGAGGAAACAGACATGTAACTGATCATGACACAAATGTACTTAGCACTGTACTGGAGAAGCATAGGGCTTAAGCAGGAGCCCTAAGGTTGGATACAGGTTCCATGGTTTACCTTGCATCTTGAGGAATTTTCTTAATCTTCTGTATCTAGTTATCTCTAAAATACAGTAATAACAGTTTTTCACAGAGTTATTGATGAGTTAAACAGCACAGTGTGTATAAACACTTCTGGCATTCTTTCTGGCACTTGGTAGGTAATCAATAAGTTACTGAATCTCAACAGTATGCCCTGGGAGTATGGAACAGGAGGCAGCTCACTCCTTGGGTACTTTGAGTAATAGCTCATCAAAAATTGACATTAAAGGTGGGCCTTCAATGATCAGTTCCTGGAGAAGGAAAAGGCAACCCACTCTAGTGTTCTTGCCTGGAAAATCCCATGGATGGAGGAGCCTGGTAGGTTACAGTCCATGGGGTCGCGAAGAGTCAGACACGACCGAGTGACTTCACTTTCTTTTCTTTCAATGATCAGTAAGAGATTGCCAGATTGGGGAAAGAATAGAAAATGGGAGCTAAGTTGTGAGCCATTTACTTGTTTTCTTATCTATTTCAAAGGGTAATCAGGAAATACTCTGAGGTTCAGAAATGCCTCACCAAATTTCATGCAAGTTTTGTTGAAATATAAGATTATGGCATACCACCTAACATCTGTTCTTATTAAGAAATTGTTCCTGCTTAGGAAACTCTTCGGAGAAGGCGATCGCATCCCACTCCAGTACTCTTGCCTGGAAAATCCCATGGACGGAGGAGCCTGGTGGGCTGCAGTCCATGGGGTCGCGAAGAGTCAGACACGACTGAGTGACTTCACTTTCACTTTTCACTTTCCTGCATTGGAGAAGGAAATGGCAGCCCACTCCAGTGTTCTTGCCTGGAGAATCCCAGGGACGGGGGAGCCTGATGGGCTGCCGTCTACGGGGTCACACAGAGTCGGACACGACTGAAGCAACTTAACAGCAGGAAACTCTTATTATCATCAACTGTCTTCATTTTAGAGGACTGTTTTTTGTTTTGTTTTGTTTTTTTAATATCTTCCTTTGGCTTCTTCATGTTATTAAGAATCTAAATGTGCTAAACATTGNCACAGAGTCGGACACGACTGAAGCAACTTAACAGCAGGAAACTCTTATTATCATCAACTGTCTTCATTTTAGAGGACTGTTTTTTGTTTTGTTTTGTTTTTTTAATATCTTCCTTTGGCTTCTTCATGTTATTAAGAATCTAAATGTGCTAAATATTGTGCTGGGTAGGAAAAGGTCTCTGTCCTTGTGGAACTTATCATCTCTTGGATGTAGAACAGATGTATGAACAAGTAGATTACAGTATGAATATTAAGTGCCATCATTATGGAGACCATCCTTCCTGGTTTGCGCAATATAGTAACTATATATCTCTTGTCCTGTCATGATTTTTAATAATCTGTCATTCTCAAGTGTGTCCCTATTGGGCAACAAATGTTATGGTCACATAAGTTATGCATGTGTACACGATATTTTGCATATATGTTGAAGATCATGTGACAGGCAGGAGGAATCAAGGATTATTCTCAGAAAGGGTGAATTTTGAGCTGGGGTAAGATTGCTGAGGGCATTGACAGTCAAAGAAGGTAGCTGGAGAGGGGTAAGAAGAACATTTTACATGATCTTGGGATGTAGGGGGGCTTCCCAGGTGACTCACTGGTAAATAATCGGCTGCCAATGCAGAAGACACAGAAAACACGGGTCCGGTGTAGGAAGGCGCTAGGTATTCAAGAAACAAAGGCACACCAAAAGTTCCTTGTGGCTGGAGCATTGTGTCCTGAGGGGTTAAGCACTGGGGATAATTTTTAGGAGAGTAGTGGAGAATGAAACCAGATTTTAATGATTAAGGAATGAATGAAAGTTGAAGAAGGTGAGATGTTAAATATAGGTACCTTTTTAAGGAATTTGGCAATAAAGGGAAAGAGTGACTGAGATGATAGTTTGAGATGAAAGATAGCACTTGGTCATTCTTAAAACTGGTGGTCAATGTCAGAAAGGAAGGGGAGAAAAGCGTGAAAGAGAAAGGGCTAAGTGAGGGCATGAAATCCTAAAGGAGGTAGGTAAATACAGTCTGGTGCCCAAGAAAATAGGCTAGCCTGTGAAATGGGCTGTGTCATCTTGGCCAAATAGTTTTACTTCCTGGACCTTAATTTCTTCAAATCTAAAGTGAGGGATTGAAGTGAAGCTTCTAAGTTTCCATCTAATTATGGTTCTGCATTTTTTCAAAATACTGTGAGAAGCTAAATCAGTTACATGAACCCTCCTCATCCTGTGAAATAGAGGGCTCCATAGATTAAAGTTAGGGTTACAGGTAAACAGATTTCCTTATATTAGGACCTGTCATAGCCTCTAGAATGCTAATATATAGTAAGAATATTAAAGAGAGGGTTATAATACACAACACTTCTCAAACTGATTTAACTATATAACCTAGCATACTATGAAAAACATATATCTAAGCATTTACTCTCCCAAGTAATTAACAAAAAATGTTTTCCTAAGTTACTGGGCTAACTGCTTAATGGATATAGTCTCTCATGAGCATAGTGTTTGCTTGCAAATGATGTATTTCTTTCCAATATCAAGAAGAAGAAGAAGAAAAACCCTGGGCATATAGAATATTGGCAGAAATAAAACACATAGCCCTGTCTAGGCATCATTGCTTTGCGACGGTGACGGAGATCTGGACTCTACAGCTCTTCCTTGGGATAAGCTAAAGAGAAAGCATTATTGGCTTATAAAGATTTTATAAGGAAGGCCAAGAAGACAAGTGCTGTCTTACGTGTATGATTTCAAAAGTTCCAAAAGGCTTAAGGAAAGTAATTATGGAATAATGTGCCTGGGTTGGGAAGATCCCTTGAAGAAGGGAAAGGCTATCCACTCCAGTATTCCGGCCTGGAGAATTCCACGGACTGTATAGTTCATAGGGTTGCAGAGAGTCAAACATGACTGAGCAACTTTCACTTTCAAGGATATTTAGGTCGTTGTAGTTCAGATATCATCTAACATCTTTATTTCTTATCACTTCAGTACATTTTAATATGAAATATAATATACTGTTTAAAAAAGAAAAATGCTGGCATTATTGGGCCTCCCAATAATGTTTTCCTTTTAATAGAATTTCTTAGCATGTATGTGTTCTTTTTCAATTATTTTTTTTTACTTGAATGGTTATTTCATATTTATATTTTGTATCTGTAGGGTTTCTTTATTGTCATAATCCCTCTGATTTTGGTTGCTTTAGATTGTAATCATCATAAGCAAGCAAACTTCTTCCCTGCTAAAAGGCACATGGGATTTCAACAGAAAGGCTATTTTGTTGATTGATTCGGCAGTCTTTTTACTGAGTACCTACTATGTGCTAAGTACCGTGCTAATGCTGGAGGAAGAGTGAGAGAACAGGACACACTCTGGCCTTCCTTGCCATGCTTTCATTTCTCTTGCCCTTGGTGCCTCTTCCTCAGGATTCATCTCCTCCTTCTCTTCTGATCTTCTTGGCCACTGTCATCTCACTGAGCATACAGACACAAACAGACACACACACACACAGACTGATTAGATAAAGGGTCTTGATTAGATAAAGGATCTGTAGCAACTGTGGAAGCTGCTTGGATCTGAGACAGAGTCAGTGGGATCTGTTTTCACTTGGAAACTGGAGGCGTGGTTTCAGGTGGGTGGTGGCTGGTTTACTGAGGTCTGGTTTACTTTGCCCTGTTGATTTGAGTTGCCTTTGGTTTCCTTCAGTGAAAATGGATCATGGAAGAAACTGAAGCTGTGGTTAAAGGAAGTACTGAGGGGCTTGGCTGCCTCTTCTGAGACCTGGAGTTCTTTCAGGGACTGGTGTTGCCTACATGTTCAGGGGGATGTTGCACACAGATGTGACTTCTTTTACTTTTCTTCAGATTCTTAAATTGTGTTTCCCTTCTTGTTTCCCTCACTCTCTTTGGCCCAAAGGTCAGAGGTTTCATTTGATTACATTTTGGTTCTCTGTTAAACTCAGCTGGGTCACCTTGCTCCACATAGCTATTTGTTCTTTTTTTTTTCTTTCTTTCTTTCTCCTTTTCTCCTTAATGTGTCCACTGTTAGGAGTTAATGCTCTCTCCTTTTATTTCTACTGACTAGATGTCAGAGGACACCATATTAATTGAAGTCTGCCTCCTCCATTACCTTTCAGGAATAGACTTTCAAACCCCTTTTGGAATGATAATCTTCAGTAGAAAGAAATGTGTAGTAGATTGTTTTTTAAACTTCGTTTCCTACTTCTTTCATTGCTTTGCATTTGGGCTATTTCATTTAGCTGAAGAGGCTTTATTAGTCTCCTTGCCATGCATAAACATAGATTGTGTTTAAGCATATAAGGTGCTTCTAGCTCCTTGGAAGATAATACATTTGATATCACACTGCTGTACATTGTTGACTTGTTTCTAACACCACACTTAACAGCACAGTTATAAATAATTTTGCCAACACCTCCTACTGGTACTTCTAATAAATCTCTTGGATGTGTCTGGAAAGACCAGCCCTATGCCTGCCTTTGCTCCTTATGGAGTCAGTTCTCCTGTGGTAATCTCTTATCTGAACAATTAACTGACAATATAAAATCCTTCTTTTTTAAACCTGGTAGAACTGCATGCCAAAAAATTCAAGTTATGTATTTTTAAATCAACATTTTATTTTTCAGAGGTTTCTGCAATGATACAAAACAGAGCGTATTATTTTTGTGAAGCTAAGCTAAGTCACTTCAGTCGTGTCTGACTCTGTGCGACCCCATAGACGGCAGCCCACCAGGCTCNACATCATTCCTTCTGAAGAAATCCCAGGGCTGATCTCATTCAGAATGGATTGGTTGGATCTCCTTGCAGTCCTAGGGACTCTCAGGAGTCTTCTCCAACACCACAGTTCAAAAGCATCAATTCTTCGGCGCTCAGCCTTCTTCACAGTCCAACTCACACATCCATACATATACATATGATTTGAGAAAATAGCTTCATGTCACTTGGAGCCAAGCTTAGTAGATGAAAATGAAAACTGATCAAATGAAATGAATAATGTTTGCCTTCAAAAGAGTTGTAAATATAAAATAAGCTTGGTTTTCTTGTGTAGTTCATAACTAGAGATATATGTGTAATGTTGCAGTATATATAGGGCAGCATCACTCACACATTTCTCACTGCTTTTCAGTTCCAGCCTTTGCTTTACATACCAACGAAACTTCAGGTGTGTTGTGTATTGCTCATCAAAGTACCACTTTCAGAAGATTGTACTTGAAGGGTTTTTTAATAGCACTACAAAGACTGCTCTGCCATGCCACCAAAAAGCTCTCCCCTGCGTTAAGTGTACATTTAATCAACATTATGGCAATTATAGCTCTTCTTGAAGTCCTTCACCCTCTGTTTTGTGGCAGGAACTTTGTCCAGGATAAAACTGTCATGAGTAGAGGTAATCTGAAATTCATTCTCCTTCTGTTTATGTCAGGATAAGTTGTGGGGATGGGCATGGATACCCATTTTTTTTGATAATTGAGGGAATTACAGCTAAAATCTATTCTGAACCTCAAAGATAACTTATTAGAATTTCCATCACTTAAAAATGTTGTGATGCTATTTCTCAGTCATTTATTTGCACTGTTTTAATAATCTCATTGGGCATATTAATGAGAAGTTGTTATGAGGCTTAACGCCAGATTGAAAAAGTCCAAATTTGATGGCTCTCAGATAGTTTTGTGTCCTTGATAAATTTTACATGTGATTTTTTTCTATAAAGCTGTTTTTTAAAAAAAGAGTATTGTTGTCTTCATACGTTTTTATGAGTTCTTCACTTAGTTTAAATCGTATGTCTTTAACACAGTCCTACAGACTCACTGCTGGGAGAGTGACGTTCTCCTTCCATAGTCACAGTGAATCCCAGACTGTCAGGGAGCATACCCTGGTTTGGTTTCCAAGTTATCTGTTCAGTAGCATTGTATTTCATGTCTTTGGGAAAACCATTTGAATAACTCAAATATACAAATTAAGCTTTTACTTACTTCAGATAATCATACTGTTGGACCATTGGTACTGACCTAGAAGAAATGCAGGCTCAGCCTTCCTATTGATGAGTCTTGATGCTATAAAAGCTAACATAACTTTAATCTGAAATCATAGGTCCCTACTGAGCAAGGTAGTAGTGGTTCTGAACTCTTTATGGATCATGTCACTTTTGAAGTCACGGGTTTAGTCCTGGAGTGCCTATGCCAAACATGAATTTTATTTAGAAGATGTTTTGGTGAGGTGAAAAAAAGTAAATCATCTTAAAAAAACTTCTGTTTCAAATTTAATGAAACAGAAAACTTGGGGAAATTTGGCTTGGCAATAGGAAGAAATACCTCAGGGAAGATAAGGTAATTTTATAGTTTTTCCTTATTTGAAGAGCGTTTGCCATATTTAGAACTGGTAGACAGGTTCTGCATGCAGCACTAGAGGGTAGAAATTAACCTGGAAAATGATATTTCTGATTCTCAACTAAAAAAGTAACAAATTAGGCAAGATAGAGTACAGGGATGAGAGAGTCAATTCTCCAACCTGGTTAAGAATATGAAAGTGTATTTAGATGCTTTGGGCATAGGATCTATGACTCTTAAAATCTTACATGGACCCAATCTTCAAAAAACTTATAGTACAGTAATCAAAATAAGCTTATTTGTAATTCTAACAATAGAAAATAATGCTTTTATTAGATTGTGCTGATACAGTCCTGTGGGACATGGCAGAAAAAGAGATTACTTTGAGTGGATGAACCATCTGTCTCTCCCTCTTAGAGCCTCAACCAGGGATGTGTGCTGATAACTAGACTACGCTTGAGGGAAACTTTAGAGAAATGAATAAGTAGGGGAAAGATCTGAGGTTCAGTGGGTTAAATTCTACCACTGGGACTCGACCATGTTATAGAACTTCTGGGCCTCTATATCCTCATCTAGAAAAAGAAAATTATAGTATCTGTCATGATTTAATAACAGAACTATCGTTAGGATCCATCTGGGTAGTGTTTGTAGAAGGAATTTTCAAAAACTAAAAAAAAAATGATGCAAATATCAGGGATTGCTATGACATAACATTTCATTTATCTTGCCTGACTATGTTTAGGCAAGTAAAGGTCAAATTTTTTCAGCTTTTAGTAATCGCCTTATAGAGACTAAATAGCATTTCAAGATTAGAATGCCTGAATAATATGATGATTATAGGTCTCTTCATTCTCTGTATGTGTTGGTGTGTATGTGTGTGTGTGTGTACATGTATGGTAAGGAAAGACAGTTTTCAGAGAGCCATCATTATGATCCTATAACAACCATCTGTTGTAAAGAAAAACTCTTAAAGTGACACACACGGATTTACAGAGACACACACATTTCTTGTTAGTGGAAATTCTTTTCATTGATATTTTTAATATTGGGGAAGCACAGGCTGTTGTCCTTGGAAATACCATAGAGACATGCTCATTGAATAATATAGGGGGGAAAAGTCCTATTACATATAACTTTGTAGTTATATGGTTAGTATTTAATATTAGGCAAATATGATGGGAAAAATAAGTCAACTTTGATTTAAAAATTAGTCGGACCATAAAAATGACAATATATAGTTTGATTAAAGCATATTCTCAAGGCCTTCCATAACTCCCTGTCCTTCTGATTCAGTGGTTCTCAACCTCGGCTACACAGTGGAACTCCCTGGGGAGCTTTAGAATCCCAGTGCCCAGACTGCAACCCTAACCAATTAATTCAGAATCCCTAAGGGTGAGAACCAGTTATCAGTATTTTTAAAGCTCCCCGGGCAATTCCAATGTGCACCCAGTTTGATATCCACGTCCCCATATCTATTCGTGGTACCATATTGGATTTATAAACTAGAATGCTATTTTTCACTCCAGCTTTGCCTCCTTCATCCTATTTAATCTTACCGAGTTCTGCAGATTGTCCCCTAGCTGTCTTGGTTTAACCCTTATCTTCCCCAGTAAAGCCAGCCTAGCCAAGGCCTTTAAAGCTTCATCTAGTTTTCTTCATCTAGTCCCTTCTAAATGGCATTACCAGATACTTTCAAATAAGTCTTTCAAACAACAGTTTTGTCATTTCACTTAAAACCCTACACTGCTTTGGCATCCTGAAATCCAGGATCCTTTCTAACCAGACTTTATTTAAACAATGAATCCGCCAATTGCTTCTATTTCCTATTGCAACATTTTACAATTGGGAAGGAATTGAAGGTTTAGGAAGATGAGTTGTAAAACTATTTTCTCTTGTAATCCTGAGATTAGGTAGAGGAGCCTTGGCGCAGGCACCAGGGAGGGAGAGGCTGACAAGAGGCCCATCTGAGTTCACTGTTGCCCCAACTCCAGCCCTTAAGGCAGGTGGAGCAGATCCACGCTGGTTCCTTCATATATTTGAGTCAGGCTTAAGATTTCATTAGAGCCAAAAAGAGTAAAGGAAAAAAAAAAAGAACAACTTTGAAAACCATGAAATCGGATCCTCTCATTTCATATGACTGGAAACTAAGGCTCAGAGAAGTAGTTACTCAACCAAAGCCATACAGCTGAAATCTGCCCTTTGTTCCATCTAGTGTGATCTCTCCATACTCTCTGAAAAAGAAGAAGAGATATCGTCATACTAGCTCTTGACACAGGGCCTTGTACATACTGGTATTTGTCAAATACTTGTTGAATGAACGCTTGAATGAATGCTATTTTGCACTTCGCTGTTTCTGTTCATGCTGTTACCATAAAAGCACCCCCTTTTTAAAAAAGATCCTTTTCACAGATAAAAGCAAGTGTTCAAGGCATATCTCATCCTACTTTTGCCTCCAAGTCTTTCCTTGCAGCCATGATTTGTAAAAGTAACTTACTGGGTTATATTTTAACCTTTTTAAAATACTATCTTACTCTCTAATTATTTTCCGTGTCCGCTCTTCTCTGTAACAAGATTGAACATCTGTACCTTAAAGTGCAAGATCTTTGCCATAAGCCCCTTTCCTGTTTGCTCCAGCATGATGAAAATCGCTTAGTCATGTCGGAGTCTTTGCCACCCCATGGATTCTATAGTCCATGGGATTCTCCAGGCCAGAATACTGGGGTGGGTAACCTTTCCCTTCTCCAGGGGATCGTCCCAACCCAGGGATTGAACCCAGGTCTCCCACACTGCAGGTGGATTCTTTACCAGCTGAGCCACAAGGGAAGCCCTCCTCCAGCATCAGTTCAGGTCAGTTGTTCAGCTGTGTCCGACTCTCTGCGACCCCATGGACTGCAGCACACCAAGCTTCCCTGTCCATCACCAACTCTCAGAGCTTACTCAAACTCATGTCCATTGAGCTGGTGATGCCATCCAGCCATCTCTTCCTCTGTCATCCCCTTCTCCTCCTATCTTCAATCTTTCCCAGCAGCAAGGTTCTTTTCAAGTAAGTCATTTCTTTGCATCAGGTGGCCAAATATTGGAGTTTCAGCTTCAGCATCAGTCCTTCGAATGAATACTCAGGACTGATTTCCCTTAGGATGGACTGGTTGGATCTACTTGCAGTCCAAGGGACTCTCAAGAGCCTTCTACAACACCACAGTTCAAAAGCATCAATTCTTTGACACTCAGCTTTCTTTATAATCCAACTCTCACATTCATACATGACCACTGGAAAAACCAAAGCTTTGACTAGATGGACCCTTATTGCTAAGCAATGTCTCTGCTTTTTAATATACTGTCTATGTTCGTCATAACTTTCTTTCCAAGAAGTAAGCGTCTTTCAATTTCATGGCTGCAGTCACCATCTGCACTGATTTTGGAGCCCCCCAAAATAGTCTGTCACTCCTCCAGCCTAGTCAGAGCTTAATACATGCATGGTTGGGTTGGATTGCTGGATTTCCCTGAATCTATACTCTAGTGTCTATGCCACTCATAGTCATAGCCACAGTGCTCATACTCAGCCTTGTCGGACTCTCCAGGCTCCTTTGTCTATGTGATTTTTCTAGGCAAGAATACTCGAGAGGGTTATCATTTCCTCGTCCAGGGGGATCTTCTCGATCCAGGGATTGAACCTGTGTGTCTTGCTTTCTCTACTATTAGTGATAATAATTAAAACCCATTCGAATCTGATGTCTCAAAATAAGAAGTCTGAACTTTTACTCAGCATAAGAAATGCCCTTTTCTTTAGGAACTGAACAAATGGAATTTTTATATCCACAAAATGCCTTTCCCATTAAAATAAACTCACATTCCTTTCGTTTTGACCTCTCTCTCTTGTGTTTTTTGTTTTTTTTTTTTTCCCCTTTTTAAGCAGAAAATTGCAACAGGAAAAGAAAGTAGATTAAATAATTTGTTGTCTGCCAGAATTTTTTTTTTTCCTGAGGTCGCTAAGTACTCTTCGTCTTGGGCACTTAGCAGACTGGCCCTTAAGAGCAAGGCCAAACTGCAGCTTCATGGGAAAAAAATTGGGAAATGTCCAATCGAGTGTAAGCCAACTCACAGTTGCCTTCCTTGTTCAAAGCCACATTTCTGGCTGGATCAGCTGGAATTTTCTTTTGAAGAAAAGAGTGTTCCTGGCTTGGTTTCAGGTCCTTTTCTTCACAGCAGTCATTCTAGAATTCTCCACAGAGTTATTCATAAGCCGGTAGGAAAAGTGATTCTGTCATTTTCCCTGTAAAAGTATTCAAATGAATGTTGTATCCCTTATACATCTACACCTTTGATGACCATCCCACTAAAAGTTCAGTTTATCTTCTTCCTTAGACCACTACTGTCTATGCAGTAAAATTCCATGACAAGCAGCTCAAGCACTTAGAATTCTTGGTATTATTTGCTTTAGGGTAGTAGTCTTTCCATTTTTTCACTGACATTTATGCACTAGTTTATTCAACAACTATTTTTTGACCCCCACAGAGAAGCAACAAAATACTTAAGAAAATGGACTTGTATTTGAGCTCTTGAATTTACTTGATGTTTGAACATGGACACATTGCTTACTTTCTCCAGATCTCAGTTTTATTATCTGTAAAGTGATGATAATAATAGCACTATTACTCACTGTGAGGAATACATAATTTCTACAAGTATCTTAGCATAGTGACTGGCACCAGTTGTGTGTTCAAATATTGTGTCACTCTTATGGCACATACAAGTTCTCTACTGCACAGCCTGCTAAGTATACCAGAACCAATAAGACATATTTCTTGCTCCTAGGTAGCTCAAAGTCTAGTAAGGGAGACATCTAGGTAGATATAGTTCTACTATAGAAAATAAAAAGTACCCTAATCAAGTGGGGCTTCCCTGCTGGCTCTGATGGTAAAGAATCTGCCTACAATCCAGGAGACCCAGGTTCGATTCCTGGGTCAGGAAGACCTCTGGAGAAGGGAATGGCAACCCACTCTAGTATTCTTGCCTGGAGAATTCCATGGACAGAGGAGCCTGTAGAGCTGTGGTCCCTAGGATCACAGAGAGTCAGACAATACTAAGTAACTTACACACACACAATCAAGTTACGTGCAGTGGGCTAATGGGAGCAAAAGAGGATACATCTTACTCTAGGAGAAGAAGGAGTTGGGGAAAGCAAAGAGAGGTGGTGGTTTATCTGAATTTGACAAACATAGAGGCAGTTGCTAAGTGGTAGGGTATAAGGTGAAATGAGAATGTGTAGTATGTAAGCATGTGCAAAGGCACAGAACATGAAGGAGAATGACATCACCTCCAAAGAGCAAGTCAATTCCACACTTGTAACATGAGCGATGACGGGAGATGAGATTGGGCTTTTGTGATGTAAGCCTACTCCCTTGAGTATTGTTCCCCCGATGCTGCTGCTGCTGCTAAGTCGCTCCAGTCGTGTCCAACTCTATGCGTCCCCTACCTATTGCTAAAGAACTGAAACCACCCAGAAGGGGAATCCAGAGGGAATTCTACAGTGAGTGTGTGGTGCCATTACCACAACTACAAAACATAGATAGCAAAAATCTCAAAAGGGGATGGAAAGACTGGTAGAAGGACAAAGAAGGTCAAGCAGTATGGGGAAGGAGACTCTTGTACTTTAGTTTTGGAGACTATTACACACTTTGATAGGTACACTCACTGCTGCTTTGTTTTTATGCCTATGGAACCCCTACTGTTGCTGCTGCTGCTGCTGCTGCTAAGTCGCTCCTACTTGGTCTCAAAAGTCAGACTATTTTAGAAAAGTGCTCTTGGAACTTTAGGAGCAAATTCCCTTTGGGGAAACTTGCTTTCCATGACATAAAGAGACCATGTAGTACAATGGAATCATTCTGCTATTTAGACTTAGAATATCTAGGACCTGGAATTGATTCTTCTGTTGACAAACTTTTTGACCTTTCCTAAGGATTGGGCATCAGACTTCTTTTGTGTCAAAGGAAGGGCATATACCAGACAATGTAGAAGTTGATTTCAGTTCTTAAGCTCTGTCACTCAGTTTCTCAAATATACGTTGTTTAAAAAAATAACACGTTGGGACTTTTAGTGAATGTAGACATTGAGACAGATAATACAGGACAAATACTATCTTTTTGTTAAGGACAAGTTCTGAGAAACTGAAGCAAAGAGGCGTTTTAACAAGGGTGGGGAAATAGCCTTAAATTATATGCAGTGACAGTAAGGAACCAAGAAAAATTGAGCCTTTAAACCACTTGCTCCTCATATACACACCCAGTAACACAGAAATGTTGGTTTGAAAAGATAAAACTATTATAGGAGAGTAGAAAGTTAGACTGGCTTCCCAGTTGGCACCAATGGTAAAGAATTCGCCTGCCAATGCATGAGACAGATGCAAGAGACATACATTCTATACCTATGTAGGGAAGGTGACCTGGAAAAGGAAATAGCAATCCACTCCAGTATTCTTGCCTGGGAAATCCTGTGGACTAAGGAGCCTAGCAGGCTATAGTCCATAAGGTCTCAGTTGGACACGAGTGACCATACACACATGTAGAAAGTTAGACTATTACAAGGAAGGGCAGAGGTAAGACTAAAACTGGTACATTTTAAAAAGTAGGACCCACAGGTTAGCTCAAACAGTATATATTTTAATATTCTTTTATAGCTCCCAGTCTTTATCCAAGGTCCACTAACCTATATTGTAAATTATACAGAGTCACACACAGGGTAATTGACGCTTTGTAGAATTTGAAAGCCATTCCTCCTTCCTTCCATTAAAATATATTTTCTTTGTCATGTATATACCATGTGATATTGTGTTTATAAATACCTAATGTCTTATGAAGCTCAATATTTAACTTCAGTGTATTAGAATATACTAACAGTTCAGTTCTGTTTAGTCACTCAGTCGTGTCCAACTCTTAGCAACCCCATGGACTGCAGCACGCCTGGCCTCCCTGTCCATCACCAACTCCTGGAGTTTACCCAAACTCAGGTTCATTAAGTCGGTGATGCCATCTAACCATCTCATCCTCTGTTGTCCCCTTCTCCTCCTGCCCTTGATCTTTCCCAGCATCAGGGTCTTTTCAAGTGAGTCAGCTCTTTGCATCAGGTGGCCAGGGTACTGGAGTTTAGCTTCAACAACAGACCTTCCAATGAACACCCAGGACTGCCCTTCTTTAGGATGGACTGGTTGGATCTCCTTGCAGTCCAAGGGACTCTCAAGAGTCTTCTCCAACACCACAGTTCAAAAGCATCATTCTTTGGTGCTCAGTTGCTTTATAGTCCAAATTTCACATCCATATATGACTCCCGGAAAAACCATAGCCTTGACTAGACAGACCTTTGTTTTGAGCATTACTTTATTAGCATGTGAGTTGAGTCCAATTGTGCGGTAGTTTCAGCATTCTTTGGGCCTGGGATGAAAAGTAATATCTCTAGTTTTTAATATGCTGTCTAGGTTAGTTATAACTTTCCTTCCAAGGAGTAAGCATCTTTTAATTTCATGGCTGCAGTCAACATCTGCAGTGATTTTGGAGCCCCCCAAATTAAAGTCATCCACTAGCTCAGTCGGTAAAGAATCTGCCTGCAATGCAGGAGACCTGGGTTTGATCCCTGGGTTGGGAAGATCGTCTGGAGAAGGAAATGGCAATCCACTCCAGTATTCTTGCCTGGAAAATCCCATGGACAGAGGAGCCTGGTGGGCTATAGTCCATGGGACCACAAGAGTCGGACACGACTTAGTGACTAAACCACCACTGTTTCCACTGTTTCTCCATCTATTTGCCATGAAGTGATGGGGCCAGATGCCATGATCTTAGTTTTCTGAATGTTGAGCTTTAGCCAACTTTTTCACTCTCCTCTTTCACTTTCATCAAGAGGCTCTTTAGTTCCTCTTCACTTTCTGCCATAAGGGTGGTATCATCTGCATATCTGAGGTTATTGATATTTCTCCCAGCAATCTTGATTCCACCTTGTGCTTCATCCAGCCCAGCATTTCTCATGATGTACTCTGCATATAAGTTAAATAAGCAGGGTGACAATATACAACCTTGAAGTACTCCTTTTCCTATTTGGAACCAGTCTGTTGTTCTGTGTCTAGTTCTCACTGTTGCTTCCTGACCTGCATACAGATTTCTTGGGAGACAGGTCAGGTGGTCTGGTATTCTCATTTCTTTCAGAATTTTCCACAGTTTGTTGTGATCCACACAGTCAAAGGCTTTGGCATAGTCAATAAAGCAAAAATAGATGTTTTTCTGGAACTCTCTTGCTTTTTCCATGAGCCAGTGGATGTTGACAATTTGATCTCTGGTTCTTCTGCCTGTTCTATAACCAGCTTGAACATCTGGAAGTTTGCAGTTCACATATTGCTGAAGTCTGGCTTGAAGAGTTTTGAGCATTACTTTACTAGCATGTGAGATGAGTCCAATTGTGTGGTAGTTTCAGCATTCTTTGGGACTGGAATGAAAACTGACCTTTTCCAGTCCTGTGGCCACTGCTGAGTTTTCCCAGTTTGCTGGCAAATAGAGCGCAGCACTTTCACAGCATCATCTTCAGGATTTGAAATAGTTCAACTGGAATTCCATCACCTCCACTAGCTTTGTTTATAGTGATGCTTTCTAAGGCCCACTTGACTTCACATTCCAGGATATCTGGCTCTAGATGGGTTTTCACACCATCGTGATTATCTGGGTCATGAAGATCTTTTTTGTACAGTTTTTCTGTGTATTTTTGCCACCTGTTGTTAATATCTTCTTCTTCTGTTAGGTGCATACGGTTTCTGTCCTTTATTGTGCTCATCTTTGCATGAAATTTTCCCTTGGTATCTCTAATTTTCTTGAAGAGATCTCTAGTGTTTTCCACTTTATTGTTTTCCTCTATTTCTCTGCACTGATCACTGAGGCATGGTTTCTTATCTCCTTGCTATCCTTGGGAACTCTGCATTCAGATACTTACATCTTTCCTTTTCTCCTCTGCTTTTCACTTCTCTTCTTTTCACCGCTGTTGGTAAGGCCTCCTCAGACAGCCTTTTTGCCTTTTTGCATTTCTCTTTCTTGGGGATGATCTTGATCCCTGTCCCCTGTACAGTGTCACCAACCTCTGTCCATAGTTCATCTAGCACTCCGCCTATCAGATCTAGGTCCTTGAGTCTATTTCTCACTTTCACTGTATAATGTAAAGGATTTGATTTCAGTCATACTTGAATGGTCTAGTGGTTTTCCCTACTTTCTTCAATTTAAGTCTGAATTGGCAATAAGGAATTCATGATCTGAGCCACAGTCAGCTCCCTGTCTTGTTTTTGCTGACTGTATAGAGCTTCTCCACCTTTGGCTGCAAAGAATATAATCAATCTGATTTCGGATAGTTACTGAATTGTTGTTTGCAATGGTGTAGAATAACACAAGTGACTAGTCACAGTCTAGTTTTGAAGAACAGATTATTCCAGACAGAATCAGTTTTCTTTCATTGTAAGAATGACAGGTCATGTATCATGTGTAGTAGATGGTGAGTTGGAATAAAATAATATGGTGTCTTAAATTTCACATGGTGTCATCACTGAACTGGACATAAAATTTTGTTTTATTGTTGGGTTGATTTTTACTCACTAGGGAGTAGCTAGCATCCTTAAGTTGTTATCCATGATTTACTTACATTTTCACATCAGGTAGCCCAAGTATTGAAGTTTCAGCTTCAGTATCAGTCCTTCCAATGAATATTTGGTACTGATTTCCTTTAGGATTGACTGGTTGGATCTCCTTGCAGTCCAAGGGACTTTCAAGAGTCTTCAGTACTTGGGCCACCTGTGGGAAGAACTGACTCATAGGAAAAGAACCTGATGCTGGGAAAGATTGAAGGTGGGAGGAGAAGGGGACAACAGGGGATGAGATGGTTGGATGGCATGACTGATGCGATGGACATGAGTTTGAGTAAGCTCTGGGAGTTGGTGATGGACAGGGAAGCCTGGCGTCCTGAAGTCCCTGGGGTCGCAGAGAGTTGGACACAACCGAGTAACTGAAGTGACTGACTAACTGACTTACATTTAGAAAGGTATCCCAAGGACATTGTCCATGGGCTTCCCTGGTGGCTCAGACAGTAAAGAAGGTGCCTGCAGTGCAGAAGGACCCACATTTGATCCTTGGGTCAGAAAGACCCCCTGGAGAAGTGAATGGCAACCCACTCTAGTATTCTTGCCTGGAGAATTCCATGGACAGAGGAGCCTGGTAGGCTACAGTCCATGGGGTCACAAAGAGTCGGCCATGACTGAGCAACTACAGTCCATAGTCCAGATTGACTGGTGTTATTTGTAAAGATCTCTGTCAAGGTATGCTTACCAGGCTTTTGAGTGAAGTACTCTATCTTTGATCTTAAAATTAATTTTATACTTATTTTCTCAACTATTGGCACTCAATTGTAGATTTGCTCCACCATGGTGATTCCAATTAATCATCAGTTAACAAGAAAGTGTGAAAAGCTCTCACAGTCTGCTGCTGCTGCTAAGTTGCTTCAGTTGTGTCCGACTCTGCGACCCCATAGACGTCAGCCCACCAGGGTCCCCCGTCCCTGGGATTCTCCAGATAAGAACACTGGAGTGGGTTGCCATTTCCTTCTCCAATGCATGAAAGTGAAAAGTGAAAGTGAAGTTGCTCAGTCGTGTCCAATTCTTCGCAACCCCATGGACTGCAGCCCACCAGGCTCCTCCGTCCATGGGATTCTCCAGGCAAGAATACTGGAGTGGGGTGCCATTGCCTTCTCCTCTCATAGTCTAGAGGAGCTTAGGAAGACATGAAGACTAAAAGCAATATGTTATTCTGAATGCAAGTCTGGGACAGAAAAGGAACACTGAGTAAAAACTAAAGAAACCTGAATAAAGTACGGACTTTAATTGATCATAATGTATCTATCAATTCATTGGTTGTGACAAATCTACCACATTAAACTAATGTCAGATATTAAACATATAAGAAATTAGGTGTTGGGTATATAGAAACTCTGTGTATTTGCACCTTTTCTCTAAATCAGATATCTAAAATAGCCAATTCTCCCATCCTCTGCCCCCTACCCAAAACTTACTCAGTACATGTTGCATCTTATGTCTTCTCATATCTAAGAAAAATGAGAAGTATAGAAAAGAAACAGGAAAAGTAGATGAGGGAGAATAAAAATGTCTCAGTGAGTAAAACTTATCAGGCTTAATAAAGAGAACAGTGTGTGTGCATGTGTGTGTGTGTGGGGGGGGAATTCGAAAAGTTGTTTCTTATTTTATAAAAGGTGTTCACAGATATATCACTGAATAGAAGACAAAAGGAAATAAAATTATATAGAGAGTTTAATTTAGATAAATAGTTTTTTAAATACAAAGTTGATTTTAAATCAAAATAGCTTGATAAAAAGCAAGCATATATGGGAAACTTTCTTAAAAGCTAAGGATTATCTCTTGCACTGTTCTGTATAGTAGTTACTGGTACATGTTGCTACTTAAATACAGCTAGTAAAATAAAGATTTAGGCTCCATATTTGCTCTATCCATATTTCAAATGCTCAGTAGACACATGTGGTTACCATATTGGACACTTCCATTCACATACAGTATGATTTAAGGTAAGCAGGAATTGAGAGGAAAGTAAGAAAATCAGGATTACAGTTTGGTGCTTAATGGATGCATTCATCCATTCATTCCTTATCATATAAAGTACTTCTTATATGCCAGACAATAATAATGAGAATGTTTTTAATAATATATTAATGGCTGGATGGCATCACGGACTCGATGGACGTGAGTCTAAGTGAACTCCGAGAGATGGTAATGAACAGGGAGGCCTGGCGTGCTGCGATTCATGGGGTCGCAAAGAGTCGGACACGACTGAGCGACTGAACTGAACTGAACTGATATTAAATGTTAGCTATGTAAGCAGATACTATTTGACCACATTACAAGTATTACTTCATTTAATTATCCAACACTCTATCAGATAGATAGTATCACTATTTTCATGTTAACAGGTAAAGAGACTGAGGCTCAGATAGAGTGAAACACCTTTTTCATGGTTGCCCACCGAGTAATTGCTAGCATTAGGCCCTTGTACTCCAAGCCAGATCTGTCTGGCTCCAGACTCCAGGTTCTTAATTGCTGTGCTTTATTGCTGCTACTCTAAACTGGGCAGGGTCTTGAAAATACAATGAAGAACAATGAACACCATCCCTGCCCCAGCGAGCATATAGTTTTAACCAATCTGAGTTTCAGTTTCCTCCTCGCAGGCTGGGATAAGTTATGGCACAGTGTGGTTTTGTTGCTAGATCTTTTTATAAATCCCAGGCAATTAAATGCAGGCTTTAATGAAACTAGTACATGTAACTGGAAATGTGATTTCTGAACATCTTTTCTCCTTGGGAAAGGCATAGTAATCGTGGAGAGTTCACCGAACTTGCGCTCATGCACTAGAATCTTTGGGAAAGGCACCGACTAGGATAAGATAGAGACAAAAAAAATGGACTGTGTTTATATTCGGGGCTTAAAAATTCCCCTTGTTCAGAGCAGAATCAGCTGTCAGGTTCAACTTACTACAGGAAACAGTAGAAATGAAGTCTGTTTCTGTAGCTCTGTCCCCTTGGGGACCCAGTGTCTCACAACAAGTACACTTCTATTTGAAGAAAGCCTTAAGTGAATCCCACATCCCAAGGTAGATGTTTATTTACACTTTGCAGATCGAGTTCCACGGTGCCATATTTAGGGCAAGTTAATTCTAAGACTGCCTACCTCCATCTCTTCGAAATAAGGGACTTCATTTTGTTTTGAATACTCTTCCCCTATCATAACCTATTTAATTCCTGTCCTCCCACAAACATTTATGTTTTCTAACCAGAAACTCTAAGCAGTTGCATGTTAGCATTAAAAATATATCAGTAATGTAATATGTAACTTTGTGGTCCCCTGTTGTACTTCATTATTTTTTTTCCCCCTCTTTGGAAACATACACAAATCACAGTTTATAGAAATTAAGGTAGAATAAATCCCATAGCCAAGGAGATGTGCAGAGTGGGAGGGGCTGAAAGAGCTTACAGCTTCCCCAAAATATGTGATTAGTACAAAGATACTAAGCTGAAGGATCTGCACCCGAGACAAGCCATATAATTATTTGACTCTATTACTAATGGAGGAGTGTAACCATAAGTCTACACATCAGTATTACTTTTTGTTACTGTTGTCGTTATTGTTTTAGTTGTTTTGTTATGCTGGCAGAAACATGGAAACAAAACAGTGACCACAACACTTAGGATTTTTTCTTGAATTTCCATGAGGCCATGTATAGATGCTTAATCAACCCCACCTATTTGTGAAGCACCTATTGTGTATAAGACACTTACTAAACCCCTCTAGAAGCTTATAGTCTAATTAGAGAAGACATAGGCTATACACTCAAAGATAAGAAAGGCATTCAAACCTTTCTTACAGATTCTTAGTAGGGGCACTTCATTCTATAAACATGTGTCCCAAGCTCCTCCTCTAGTGTCTTGGCTTTCTGAAGGTTATCATAGAACCATAGATGTGAAAATTTCCATAAGTCTTGGCAGGCAGATTAAGGATTCTCCTCTTTAACAAAGCTAATCAGGCAGAACTTAAAAAAAAAAAAAAGTTACATTAGAACCACTGAAATAACTTCTATCTCTTTGTAATTTTTTTTTTTAAATTCTACATTATGATTGAAGAGTGAAGGAAAAAAAAGGAGAGAGGGAGATAACTCTGACCTGAGAACTAGCACAATAGATCTTAAGGAACTTCAAAGTAAAACAATTATCTCTGTAACACGGGTGATTTGGAATCTCTTTGTTAGCCATTTATGACAGATGTGTAATACTTTGACATTAATTTAGACACTGGCATTCCTAGAATCTTGCCATACTGCCAGGATATTTCTGTCTCAATAATATATTGATTATATTATTGTAATGAGTTGGCCAGTGACTCATAGTTACAAAGAAATTATACTAAATTTATCTGAGGGAAGTAATGATGAAAACTTCAGAATTATTATATGCATGTCTCATATCCTTGTCATATTAACACTCAACTATTGTGTGACTTGACATTAGCCTATGCTTTTTAATGTGAATCAGAAGCTGTGAGTAATTCATTGATGTTATGTAGTACTTAATACATTGATGTGGTGCTTAAAACATGGTAAAAATCCTCTTCAGCTATTAAAAGACCACAGGAAAATTTAGATACATGAAATTTTCATTCTTGGTTGCTGTCCTGAAAATGCATTTAAAACTATGTGGCCACTTTTGGCAGTTGCCTTTTAGTTGTTTGTATGTGGACCCTGCTGAGTAGACAGGTGAGAGATAACTGTGAATATGTTATAAATTATTAGTTTGTTCTTAAATCATGAGGCAGACGCTGGAACAGTTTGTCAGGAGGTATCCACCATAGAGCTCTGAATTCAGATTATACATGTTGCCAAGACTTAAATGCTTGTTTGGGATGTACTCATGGTCAAAGCCAACTTTTTCACTCTCCTCTTTCACTTTCATAAAGAGGTTCTTTAGTTCTTGTTTGCTTTTTGCGATAGGGTGGTATTATCTGCATATCTGAAGTTATTGTTATTTCTCCAAGCAATCTTGATTCCAGCTTGTGCTTCATCTAGCCCAGCGTTTCTCATGATGTACTCTGCATATAAGTTAAATAAGCAGGGTGACAATATACAACCTTGATATACTCCTTTCCTGATTTGGAACCAGTCTGTTGTTCCATGCTCAGTTCTCACTGTTTCTTCCTGACCTGCATACAGATTTCTCAGGGGGCAGGTCAGGTGGTCTGGTATTCCCATCTCTTTCAGAATTTTCCATAGTTTGCTGTGATCCACACAGTCGAAGGCTTTGGCATAGTCAGTAAAGCAGAAATAAATGTTTTTTTCTGGAACTCTCTTGCTTTTTTGATGATCCAGCGGATGTTGGCAATTTGATCTCTGGTTCCTCTGCCTTTTCTATAACCACCTCGAACACCTGGAAGTTCATGGCTTCATGTTGAAGCCTGGCTTGGAGAATTTTGAGCATTACTTTGCTAGTGTGTGAGATGTGTGCAATTGTGCAGAGGTTTGAGTGTCCTTTGGCATTGCTTTTCTTTGGATTGGAATGAAAACTCCAGTCCTGTGGCCACTGCTGAGTTTTCCCAGTTTGCTGGCATATTGAGTGCGGCACTTTCACAGCATCATCTTTTAGGATATGAAATAGCTCTACTGAATTCCATCACCTCCACTTCTTGCTCCATTTTATTCACAGTGATGCTTCCTAAGGCCCACTTGACTTCACATTCCAGGATGTCTGGCTCTAGGTGAGTAATCACACCATCATGATTTTCTGGGTCATGAAGATCTTTTCTGTATAGTTCTGTGTATTCTTGCCACCTCTTCTTAATATCTTCTGCTTCAGTTAGGTCCATACCATTTCTGTCCTTTATTGTTGCTCTTGAATGAAGTGTTTTCTTGGTATCTCTCATTTTCTTGAAGAGATCTCTAGTGTTTCCCATTCTGTTGTTTTCATCTATTTCTTTGCATTGATCGCTGAGGAAGGCTTTCTTATCTCTTCTTGCTGTTCTTTGGAACTCTGCATTCAGATGGATATATCTTTCCTTTTTTCCTTTGCCTTCCACTTCTCTTTACAGCTATATGTAAGGCCTCCTCAGACAACCATTTTCCCTTTTTGCATTTCTTTTTCTTGGGGGTGGTCTCAATCCCTGCCTTCTGTGCAGTGTCAGGAAACTCTGTCCATAATTCATCAGGCACTCTGTCTATCAGATCTAATCCTTTAAATCTAGTTCTCACTTCCACTGTATAATCTTAAGCGTTTTGATTTAGGTCATACCTGAATGGTCTAGTGGTTTTCCCTACTTTCTTCAATTTAAGTCTGAATTTGGCAATAAGGAGTTCATGATCTGAGCCACAATCAGCTCCCGGTCTTGTTTTTGCTGACTGTATAGAGCTTCTCCATCTTTGGCTGCAAAGAATATAATCAGTATGATTTCAGTATTGCCCATCTGTGATGTCCATGTGTAGAGTCTTCTCTTGTGCTGAAAGAAGAGGGTGTTTGCTATAGAACCAGTGTGTTCTCTTGGCAAAACTCTATTAGCCTTTGCCTTGCTTCATTCTGTACTCCAAGGTCAAATTTGCCTGTTACTCCATGTATTTCTTGACTTCATACTTTTTGCATTTCAGTCACCTATAATGAAAATGACATCTATTTTGGTGTTAGTTCTAGAAGATCGTGTAGGTCTTCATAGACCCGTTCAACTTCAGCTTCTTCAGCATTACTGGTTGGGGCATAGATTTGGATTACTGTGACATCGAATGGTTTGCCTTGGAAACAAACAGAGATCATTCTATTGTTTTTGAAATTGGATCCAAGTATTGCATTTTGGACTCTTGTTGACTATGATGGCTACTCCATTTCTTCTAAGGGATTCTTGCCCACAGTAGTAGATTTAATGGTCATCTGAGTTAAAGTCACCCATTCCAGTCCATTTGCTTTATTTTGGGGGGGGGGGCCAAAATTACTGCAGATGGTGACTGAAATTAAAAAGACGATTGATCTTTGGAATAAAAGTTGTGACCAACCTAGACAGCTATTAATAAGCAGAGATGTTACTTTGCCAAGAAAGGTCCATCTAAGTCAGAGCTTTGGTTTTTCCAATAGTCATGTATGGAAATGAGAGTTGGACTATAAAGATAGCTGAGCTCCAAATAATTGATGCTTTTGAACTGTGGTGTTGGAGAAGACTCTTGAGACTCCCTTGGACTGCAAGGAGATCCAACCAGTCTACCCTAAAGGAAATCAGTCCTGAATATTCATTGGAAGGACTGATGCTGAAGCTGAAACTCCAATACTTTGGCCACCTGATGTGAAAAACTGACTCATCTGAAAAGCCTCTGATACTGAGAAAGACTGAAGGCAGGAGGAGAAGGGGACAACAGTGGATGAGATGTTTGGATGACATCACCAACTCAATGAACATGAGTTTGAGTAAGCTCTGGGAATTGGTGATGGACAGGGAGGCCTGGTATGCTGCAGTCCATGGGGTTGCAAAGAGTCGGACATGACTGAGCGACTGAACTCAGCATGGTCACATGTTCCTTTTCTGCATGTTTTGTCTGTTACTGTCTATAGTGTGTAGCACCTCTGATAGCTCTGCCCTGTATCTTACATGGCACCTACAACATGCGTGATTCGTTCAACCCCTTTAAATAGTTAGTATGCTCTGGAGGTTGATTTCTTTTGTTTGCCTTCTTTTTTTTTTTTTGGCAGTCTCCTACCCATACACCCTTCACCTGTGCTACACTTGGAACATCTACTGATTGCTAAAGTTAGGAAAATTTGTGACAGCGGTTAACAAGTCTACATGCCACCCCTTCACTCACAGAGAAGGGGCACCCTGCATCTCCAGGCCATCCCAGGCTGGTGCTGGGCCTTGTAAAATACTGTTTGCCCAGTCATGCCAGCTGGGTAGATAATGTGGGTCATCATGTGATCTCACAGTTCCTTTTCCAGTCTGATCTTGATGTTACGGTTGGTTAAGTATTATTGATGAACCTATCATGTTCCTAAAATAAACCGATAGTATTCTTTCTCCAAAAAAAAAAAAAAGCAATCTCTACCACAGGTGACAGTCATGTTATAAAAGCTGAAATCCTCTTCTCTTTTCCAAGTTTGGTTCACTGTATCATGCGTCTACATTAGGTGTTTAGTGTATTTTGAGGAAGATATCAGTTACTGAAAATGCTTTGTTTATAAAAGATAAACGTTCATGGTAGCATCATTACACTATATATTTGCCACTGAATTGAATACGGTAGTTTAACTATTTTGTGTAATTAAGGATTTTGTTTCTATGGGATTTGTTTTGTTTTGTTTGCTTCTAAACAGTCAAGAGCTTAATTTTAAAAAAATCATCTTACTCTGTTCTAACCTAAAGTTGCCAACTGACTAAACACTGCATCAACTGTTAACATGGCACCATTTTAATATTTGACATAATCCTTTTTGACAGCTGAAATTTAAAAGGGATCACATTTATTTTAATATCATTTAAAATTATTGTAGTGCACCCAAGCAGATCACTCTAGTTTTACTAAAGTCAGGCTTTTCTGTCCATCAGGGTTACCTTTTTGCACATCTTTATCTATATAATAGAAGAATATAAGTCTTTGATAATAATTACTCTTTTACTTAGATATTCAATTAATGTACAAACCATTTGAAGACCCTTTGCTCCCTGTAAAAAAGTAGACATCAATACTTCCTTCAGCAAACACTAGAAGGGTATGAATAGGTGTTTATCTTTTCTTTTATTAAATCATTCATATTTGTGTTACAAGAATAACCATTTTTAATCCAAAATCCTGAGTATTTAGAAGAGATTTTGTCGCTAGGGAAGTAGACCTTAATATACATTANATCAATACTTCCTTCAGCAAACATTAGAAGGGTATGAATAGGTGTTTATCTTTTCTTTTATTAAATCATTCATATTTGTGTTACAAGAATAACCATTTTTAATCCAAAATCCTGAGTATTTAGAAGAGATTTTGTCGCTAGGGAAGTAGACCTTAATATACATTAGTTTTGTTTCTTTGAGAGTTTGTTCAACAGATTGTGATGTTTGAAATCTTTGTCATGTCTGGAAGAAACCCACAAGAATAACTTGAGATGTAGTATCCATAAAAGGAAGTAGCCTTATTCAGTCTTACTGTGACTGACAAGGTTGGTTATAGAATGTGCCATTTCATTTTATCTTCAATCTACAAATTTTAAAATGAAATTTTCTTTTTAAATTCATAATTATAACAATGAGAGATTCATTCACACAATCATTTCCCTTATTTCTTGGTTTCTAAAAGTGAAAGTATTTTGTTGTTATCAGGTGTATGGATTTATAAGAGTAAGTGAAAGTCACTCAGTCGTGTCTGACTCTTTCCAACCCCATGGACTACATGGTCCATGGAATTCTCCAGGCCAGAATACTGGTGTGGGTAGCTGTTCTCTTCTCCAGGGGCTCTTCCTAACCCAGGGATCAAACCCAGGTCTCCTTCATTGCAGGTGGATTCTTTACCAGCTGAACTTCAAGAGAAGCCCCATGGATTTATAAGAGAATGTACCCCTAAAATGTGAGGGAAAAAATGACAATTATATTTCAAGTGATTTTTGACCAAATAGTTTTTCAGTAGAAATATAGATAAATAGAAGTAATACTTAAATTGATTAGTACAAGAGATGCCTTTTCTTTCCTTTAATATGTATTAGGAGGTTTGTTAACTATGCTGCTAGAAAATTCTTTCTGAAATCGGTCTTAAATTTCATCCACATTTTACCCAGTTTTAAGCCTTGCTTCAAATAGAAATAGGAAGTAATGCTTTTTTTTTTAATCACTGCGTAATATTGTTTTCTGGTTGCTTATGAAAAGCTGGGATACTGCTAGAATAAGGTTTCATTCCTATCGACTTTTAGACTGTTCATCAGCCAGCCAGTGTCCTTGGATTTTGCTAATTAAACGTATTTCCTTACTTGACTTTTCAGTAAAGTTCGACAAAGTTGACCGCTGCCTCCTTGTTTCATATATTGATTCTTCTATGGTTCACCATATCTTCTGGTTTCCTTCCTAGCTTAGTATGTCCTTCTCATTATCCTTTACTGATTCATCTTCAGTTTGAAATCTACATGTTGGAGTGTCTCCCAGGGCTTGGCCCTTCTTTTTAACCTACACCCTCTGTACATGATTTCATTCAGCCTCATCGTGTGTTTAAATACCATTTTCAGGGAGCTGATGGCTCTCAAGTATTTCTCTTTGGTCATGATGCCTTTGAAAAACCAGATTTCTGAATCTAACTGCCAACTGGGCATTTCTACTTAGATGTCCTGTAGATATCTACAAATTGAAGAACCCAATTTGAAAGAACTTAACTTTCTTGTCTAGCCAAATTTGCCCCTCTCCCAGGTTTCCCTAATGAAGTATATAGCACTGTTTACTTGTTTGCTAAAACTAAAACCCTCTGAGCTACTCTTAATTGCTCTCTTTCCCTCAGTTTGAGTGCTGATCATCATGACAATAACTGCTCTCTTGGCAAAGCATGTGGGACAGTTCTTTTCGTACAGGGTTAGAAGAAGCCTTTCCCCACCATGCAAACCAATGTGGATAGCATGGTCATTTTCTATTCTATCATATCAGTTTAATTCTCTGAATACATCTTACCTCTATCAGTCGTTTTTCTTTTTTGTTAACTTATTTTTCTATTTCCTGTGTTATTTGTGGAGGTTTTGTTGTTGTTTCTTTCTCAGAACTCTGTGAGACATTTGGTAAAGTGGTTGTTGAGTTAATGACTGTTAGCTGGTTTGTTCATTCATTCATCGTCATAAACACATCCTGAGGATCATTCATGTTCTAGGCATTATGTTAAGAACATAGCATGAACTAAAATGCAGTTCTTGCCCTCAAGGGTTTCACAGTTTAGGGATGGAGAGAGCTACACAAATGAACAATTACAGTACTCTGTGATGAATGCAACAGTGGAAGCCTGTCCAAAGTATGGAAGCAGCTTAGAATAAGACGTGGTTAACTCTGAGAGAGGGTTTGGAGTTGGAGGGATCCCAGTGAAGGGAGAAGGATTTACTCCTTAAAACTCAAGGATTTACTTGTTTTAAAACATGGACTTTTCAAGTAAATGATGGGAAAAGAATAGGGATTTCCAGGCTGAGATGCTCGCATATGTCAAGGCACAGTGGTATGCAGTAACTGGGAAATATGTCTCAGCATATGTTCTTGCTCAAACATAGAATGTATGTGGATAACAAAGGGAGTCTAACTGGAAAGGCAGCCAGAGGCAGAAAGGGCCGGATTTTTCCTACTGGGAAGGTAAGTCTTCATCCTGTGGGTCAACTGATGAATTTTGACATTTTTTAAAGTGGGAAATAAATATGTTTACATTTTAATTTTTAAAAGATATGTTCTTTATAGCAATGATGTGGGGGAAGAATTCAGAGGCAAGTAAACCAGTCTAGAGGGCAGAGGTGAGACAAGAGATAAGGCCTGAATGATGCAAATATGTTGGGGATGAAGCAAAAAATATAAAAATAGAGAAAGAAGTCTCAGGTGAATGAAAAGTGCTTCAGAGTGGGATTGAAGGAGAGAAGATGAAGCCAGGGTTTCTATCTCCATATACTGGGCCTCTCCAGCAACACTAACCAAAAAGAGGGTACAGAAAGAACAGATGAATATGGGAATACTTTTTATTTGATAACTACAATATATATTGAATGACCAAATAGAGAGAGAGAGACAGGGAGAATGTGTCACTGTGCTTGGAACTCTTTCTTAAATGAATTTAGATTTAGATTTCTCAAACTGAAGAATTTACAGAAAACCCTCTGCTGTGTAAAAATAATCAGAATTTGTTTTGAAAACCCAAAGTCTAGTCCTAATTTTGCCAGTAGCTAACTCTCTGATTCAACTGAGCAACTTCACTTTCACTTTTCACTTTCATGCACTGGAGAAGGAAATGGCAACCCACTCCAGTGTTCTTGCCTGGAGAATCCCAGGGATGGTGGGAGCCTGGTGGGTTGCTGTCTATGAGGTCACACAGAGTCGGACACGACTGAAGCAACTTAGCGGGAGCAGCAACTCTATGACTGTAGCGTTTCTCCATGTTTTTATGTGTTGCAATAAGCATTGAAACCTAGCACTCCTGACTTCTGATACACCTTCCTGACCTACCACTCAATGTAACCACCCACATTATCCCCAATCTTTACTCGCCTGTGGTCTTGAAAACCCATATAACTTGGGCAGTTGGAGAAGCCAGCTCCTCCTTCCCTGACTTGTCTTTTCAATGCATAACTCTGTTGGGCATAGGGTTATGCTGAGGAACGAGGAAGAGAGAAAATCAGTGCTCTCTCTCTCTGGTCCTCAAGGGATTCAGCGTGAGTTAATGTAGCCCTTGGTGACTTGGGATTTGCTTGAGAGAGACTCTGCCCTTTATTCCTTCCTGTTCACATTCTTTCTACTGCACTCAAGTTTCAAAACCAGACCCAGATGTAGTGATGTGTGATTATAAGGGAAGAGGGTCAACGTCAGTTCTGACATATATTTGCACATCCTGGGGTTTTAAACAAATAAAATGAGTGTTCATTGCTGATTCATGTTTTGCTTTTGGTCCCTAGATCCTTTTCTGCTGCAGTCACATGGCATGCACCATGGTGGCTCTCATCGGATAATGCATTCTGGGTTCTCCTAAATCCTAAAGCACTTTGTAAAAATAAAACCATAGGTCTCATTTTTCTGATGAAGAGTGCAAGGCATAGAGAGGTTTTACAAAGTGATACAACAAATAAAGGGGGAAAAAGAATCCAGGATCATTTTTTTTTTTTCACTCTCCATTAAATGATACTCTCTCATGCTTTTCTGTTGTCAAAAGCCCTCTCTACATTCTGTATTGTTAGGTCATCATTTCCTATAGTTTGCACAATACGGTGTATTATGGATTGCTCACAAAGCAGCAGATATGAATTCTTTATAATGGATTTATTCTTTTCAATTTTTTGTCATCTTTGGGCTTAATAGAAATAGTTCAGCATGTTATATTGTGTGATCTGTTCCTAAATAGATAAAAGGTTTCTGTGTTTTGAAGGAAACACTTATATTGGTTAATTTGCTGCATTGCCTGCAGGAATGTTAGTCTGTAGGAGGAAAACAACTGCTTCCTGACAAGATTTTCTTTAACTCTGCTAGAAACTCTTATTTTCACAGTAAAATAAAGAGAAGTAATCCATAAACAATTAAAGAACGATACCTTCAGGAATGTTTACCATCCCTCAGCCGGAACATCTAAGAATGTGAACCACAAAGATGTCTTTTCTGACAGGAAGAAAGGCTCTTTCTTAATTCCCTTCCCAGCTTGTAAACCATGACACCATGGATGGAGGGAGCACGCAAATGTGAGCACAGACATTTTCTCCCCAGATAGAAAGTTCCCTGCCTGCTCTTTGGAGAGCAACTAGTCTAACTATAATAGAAAGAGAGTGTGTTTTCCTTAAAGAAATTAAACACCACTGTCCACAATGTGCAAAAGACTGTGAAATTGAAAGTGTGTCCCTGGAGTGGATTAAAAAAATAATAATAATAACAATAATAAATGGCAACTCAAAACAGACCACTGGCACATAATCCATTATCTTCTGAATTACTATATAAAACTACTGTTCATTTTGCCAGCCCGATGGGGAAACAGCTCCTACATAAGAGGCAGTCAGTTTAGAAGTGGCAGTTGTTTTCCGTTTCACTTCCAGGGTATATTTGTGTAAACATCCACTGTCCAGCATACTGATATGATACAATGTTAAAAGCTCGTGTGATTGGTTTGCAGAATTTGAGTTGAATGTGTTTGGCTTCCAGATAGATTTAGAGCTGGTTTAAGCATAGGAGGTAGGAAAAGGAATGATATTTTACTACTGGCTGCTCATATAGATAAAAATGGGTAGAAATTTAGACTGTGTTGGAAGGACACCTATGAACAATAAATGCTAATGACTGGCTGGCTGGGGTTTTGTGTAGTGAAATTTTAAGTGACCCGTAAAATGTAGTGGTTTAATAAATAATACACATTTCTGATAACTTTCCAGAAATGTGGGCCCATGAATATATACAAAATTATCCTGCATCTTTCTAACGGAAGAGTATCCTAGATGAAGCAGTTTTGAAAACCCATTGAAGGAAAGACTGTAAAGGAAGGAAATACTGTAATAGATCTTCAATTCTCATTGTCTTTGCTACTTTTTTTAAACGGGGAGGAAAACTTTCTCAAAATCTGACCAGAGTTTAAGTCCCCTTAATACAAATCACAAGGGATCCATTCCTTTAATTAATAAGACCCACGTCCCCCAATCCCAGGTGGTCAGTCCTAGTTACACCCAGCATGTCCCCTACCACACACAGACCCACATGGACATGCGTGTAATTACAGATGAGGACATAATGCTAGTTGCCCATAGATAGACAGCTAACAAGTGGTAGTACTGCAGTTTATTAAGTCATGTTTAGTCATTAAACTGTCTTTTCTTTGACTCCTAAGTCACTTGTCTATAGGCCAAAGAGTAAACTATCTTGTTTACTGACATTTGAAATTCAGAATAGTTAACAGCTTGTTAGCTTATTCTATGATAACATACTCAGTCTTCATCTGTTCTCTAGCCATTTTAAAAAGATTTTTTTTTCTTAATATATACTCATGGTTTGACTTACCTGGTGACTCAGACAGTAAAGCGTCTGCCTACAATGCGGGAGACCCAGATTCGATCCCTGGGTCGGGAAGATCCTCTGGAGAAGGAAATGGCAACTCACTCCAGTAGTCTTGCCTGGAAAATCCCATGGATGAAAGAGCCTGGTAGGCTACAGTCCATGGGGTCGTAAAAATTTGGACACGATTGAGTGACTTCACGTCACTTCTTTACTCATGGTTTAAAAAGAAGAAAAATAAGAAATTCAAACAACACAAAGGCGTATACAATAAAAGTAAATCTAATCCTACCCTGCCCTGGGGTATCCCACCTCAAGGGGTACACACTTTCCCAGTACTGTCCTAGGTCAAAGATTCCTTGTATATGCAAATGGTCAGGTGTATATCATCCTCCACTTTCCCAGCTTACATAGATGGTAACACACTACACAACAGAGTTCTGCTTGTTGCGCTTTTCCACTCCAGCTCTTAGCAAAATCTCAGTCAGGTCTAACTTGTCCATCAAAGATGAAATTGTTTACTGTGTTGTAATATAAAAGAGGGTGGATGAGATCAAGTCTTTGACTTAGCTCTTTCCCAATTTGTAAATGATAGAATAGTCTCTCTTTGTATCTTTCAGGCATTATTAATTGATATGTTGTCAGCACTTCCATAAATATTCCTATGTGGTAGTGATTTTTCTCATTGAAATGTACGCTGTGACAGTTTGGTATATTTCTCCACCTATTAGATACCATCAGTGAGAAGGGAATGAAGGAACTCTTAAATAGGTGCATTGGTTCTTTCATGCCTAAATTGCATTATGCTGCTATGAAAGTTTGGAATAATATAGCAATACGCAATCACTTAGGCTACCCAGAGGCCTTGAGAAAACTGATAAGTCTCCTGAGAGAGTTGACTCTTTTTATACAATAAGATCAAAGGCATGACAAGTTATTTTCCCCTTAATCCTTTTTTTTTTAATGTGTTACAATATTCAGCCTCCTTTATTTGGTAATTTTCTTCCTCATTAATACATCAGCAATTGCATTTATGAGTTGAAGCTTATTTTTCATCTTGGTGTTTGAATAACATGACTGAAATTGGATTTTATTACTGTGAGCAGTTGTTAGACATACCAGGCATACCAGGTGTTTCAGTGACAATCTCTGCTAATTTAGGAGAAGGAAAAAAAAGTTTCATGTGAGTTTTCACCTAACAAATAATAACAATCTAATTCCCATTGTAAGAAATGCTTATAAAAGAGCCTGTTCTTTTCACTTTCTTAGAAGCCCATTTGTTTCTCTCCCTTCATAAAGTGACCAAAATATTTCAGGCCACCTGAGATGCTGTTTCAAAGTTAATTAAAAAAATGGGTTTTCGTTAGCTTAGATTTAGAATTTCATTTTATATCTGGGGATAGCCTAGGTTTATGCCTGTGCTTCTTGAGGGCTTTATCCAGAAGAGTTTCTGGATTGCATCTTCCAATTCAGAAAAGTATCTAATTCGATTTCGCATGTGGAAATGCATTTAAAGAATGTTTTGGGTAGTTTATTTTTTTTACAACTAAAAAAAATTTTTTTTGTTCTTTTTGGCTGCACTGCCTGGCATGTGGGATCTTTGTTCCCTGACCAGGGATTGAACCCATGTTCTCTTCATTGGAAGCTTGGAGTCTTAACCACTGCACCACTAAGGAAGTCCCGCTTTGGGTATATCTGAGAATAGAATTTCCTAGTAGTTTAGGTGGGCTATTGGGCTTAAAAACCCTAGTTCCTCTCAAACTATGACAGTAGAGCAGTGTACATTCCAAATTTCTTCTGGAGTCGTTTCCTCAAAATATTTCTTTTCCTTTGTTCTGTTTTGATTTTCACCTTGGTTCTCATTTTGTTTCCAAAAAATAATTTGGGTTTTTGAACAAATCTGTTGAACTTATCATTCCTTCTTTAGATTTTTTTTTTTTTTGCATGATTACCATAGAATTTCTAATTATTTTTTAGTGGACAGAGAATACATTTATGGTCCGCTTAAAAGGTTGGGTACAGGGAAAGATTCATGTGTGCATATAGATGACATGGTTGTTTTGACTCTTTTCTGGCTATGAAACCATATATTGGGTATAAGGAGCAGATAGTATAAAGAGTTTCTTGAATATTGGATGAATGTTCAGAAACACTCAGCGTAGTGTAATTTAGGCATGAAAGAATTGATGCGCCTAGTAAGAGCTGCTTCGTTCTTCTCACTGATGGCATGCAAGGACAAGTAAGAGAAGCCGGGCATGCTTCCCAAGAAGGGCTGCTTATGTGTACCCACTCCTCAGTGTGCCCATGGCAGACCCTTGGACTGCCACAGCTGGGATCCTAGCCCTCAGTCCCTTATACACAGATGAACATCCCACAGATGCCCCTGTGAGATGCCTCGGGAGTTCCTTTACTTTTCAAGGAACCAGTTACCTACCACACACAATGGGCTCCCTAAAACTAGCCAATGGTACATATTCCTCCAAGGACAAATTACCCCAAGAAAGAAAGTGTCAGGATTTTTAAAAAATTAAAACAACAAAAAAGGTCTGATGGTGACTGTTTTCTAGTCCCTTTTTCCCTCTTCCCCTTTAGTAGCTCCTACTACTCTCAGGGACTGCCTGGAATAGGCTAATGATGTAGTTATTCCTAGCTTTTAAGTTTATACTAAATCTTGTAAAGTAACCTGTAACTACAGTTTTCACTTCATTCTTAAGCTTCCAGACACAAAATTACCATATATATATATAAAAGTTCCAGAATCTCAAAATCGAATAATTGTACACTGTAACTTCTATTACATATTTCCAAAATCTTTTCAGCAAAGCATGACTAAGTCTTTTTTACACTATTTGGCATGACTTACTAAAAATGTGTAGTAACAGGTTCTACCTCTCTTACCATCAGAGTTTGGCCAAGCAAAAGAACTTATTGCTGGTTACATATAGTCTTCCCTTTATTACATTAGCCTTCTCTTTTGCATTAGGTGATTACTGCAGAATTCCTCCTGAATTTTCAGCTTCATTCAAGCAACTTTGAGTGAACCCCATCTTAACACACATGCATCCACCCACACACAGACACACACAAACACACACAGACATACACTCCTCTGTCTGATATCCTGATCTTTGACAAATGTCAAATTTTGCAAGGCTCTACCTCTTCTGGCACATTTTATGCCAAAATGTTCCATTAGAATTTATCAGTGTTTATGTTTCTAGATTAGTCCTTTTCCATTACAGAATCTATTTTATCATCCCTGCTAAGTAAATTTGTTGAGAGTGAGGAGGCTTCCAAAAACAGAGTTCTATGGTAACTTCAAATTGAGCTGAATAAAAATCAGTGGGGATTAGGTAAGGGTGGACCTGACATTAAAACAGCATTAGATTTAATATCCTTATTGGAAATATTATTTCTGTTTTAGAACTTTTCCTCCCTTCATCATCATAAGGAATGATATATGTCTTGGCACTATCTGTGATTTATTTTTCTCCTAGAATGGAGGCTGTCTGTAGAGCTGGATTCTTTGGATGAACAAAAGAAAAGTACAGATTTCTTATTGTTTGCTTTCAATCAATTTGACTTTTAAAGATGGCCTCCTTTCTGTTTTCCATTTTCTGTGTATACCTGCTTATCCATATATCTTCAGATCAATAAAAGAGTGGATATTTAAAAGTGTCTGTAGTGGCCAACAGTTGGAATCATGCCAGGCAACTTTACAATTTAAATTCTTCCTGGGCTCTAAAGGTAGATGAGGCCAACTTTCCTTTTGACTCAGCAGGCAAGTTTTACTATGATAAGAGTATTGCTATTTTAAAAAGCAGCTCTTGAACAATCTAACTCCAGAAAGCATCCCCATCCTGTGAAATAGTACAGAAGTGCCTGCTTCCTTATTGATGAAACAGTGGAAAATAATGCCTGTTAGAGGCAATTTTAATCATTTAATAGCTTGGCTTCTGACTCTTCTAACCCAGACTCTCATGCCACATCCAGTGTCCCAGTTTTTCTGATTTGGTAGGTGGAGGCAATCTAACCTTCTCAAGTATAGCACACTGCAGAAATTTGGCTTGATGCACCCCTCTAGGAGTGGGGTCTGACTTGGTTGGCTATACCTAGGGGCTGGATTAGTTCTAAGCATAAGCTTAGCTTTCAAGTTTTATGCTTTTATAGATACCTTCCTATTTTTCTTACTGTTTCATTATAACCTTATACATTTCACTTCAAATCAAGTTCTGTTTTAGGATGATGTGTCACTGCTTGTCTTAAAGCTTCTGGATGTTTTAGAACCCTTGATACCCAATGAAGAGTATAAGGTGATCAATCATTCATCAACATCATGAAAAAAATTTATTCAACTCCCAAATTATCTCTGGGTATCTCTAAGGAAGAGTCAACAACCAGTGGGTAATATTCATTTATTAATAATCTTACAGATTTATTTATTTTGTACATGAATAATCTTGGAGAGATGTGTTTCTTTGCTCACACTAGTTATGTATCTGATTGCAAAAGAAAAGTTACTTATTTCAAATGTGAGTCATTTGAGTTTAAAGTAGTCTTAATATAACTTGACATTGTTGAAAGCATTTTTATAAAAAGCTACTGAAGAAGCAATGAAAACTTACCTAGCTCAAGTCACTTGTTCTGTAAGTACCTCACCCAGGTCTTCCGCACTGCAGGCAGATTCTTTACTGTCCAAGCCACCAGGGAATCCCTGTAGAATCTTAGTAGGACCCCCTATGTCTCTGCTGCCTGGAGTGTTTAGGAAAGGAGTTATCTTTGCAAATGTAGATCTCAGTGTGTGTGTGTGTGTGTGTGTGCAAGCAAACATGTACATTGTTTTAACACAGGGTATGTTTTAGCATAGCGTCGCCTGATAACAGAGATGACAAACACATTAGAAGCCACTGGTCCGACTTCTCATCTTGGGCTGGAATGCCCTCTTCAGTTTATCAGTCTCCTGCTAGAACTCTTCTCCTTTGTGAATTAGTAAAATACCCCCTTCTTTNCGTCGCCTGATAACAAGAGATGACAAACACATTAGAAGCCACTGGTCCGACTTCTCATCTTGGGCTGGAATGCCCTCTTCAGTTTATCAGTCTCCTGCTAGAACTCTTCTCCTTTGTGAATTAGTAAAATACCCCCTTCTTTCTTTTTTCTTCCCATTGATTAACTGTGAGCACCTGTGAAAAATAACTAGGCCTAGAAACTAGCACATAATGTAGAATTTTTCTTCAGCCTTTCCCCTTCCTCTTTAGAGGGCAATTCTATTCCATTTGATGCTGATACAATTGATGCTTAAAAGTTAAATACAACAATGAGTTATATCCTAATTCTTATTAGTAAGCTTGAAAGTGGGTCAAAGTCCCAACCACCCAAAAGAAATAATTACTTAGCACTCAGCATTAGCTCTCTTGAGGATGTGAATACCTGATTAGTATGTCACCATCTTCATTAATAACCTATCTTTTCTTAACTTGATTGGTGCCAAAATTAAAATCAAGTAACATGAGGTTTTTGTCTATAAACAGTTACAATTTAATAAGTACTTTTCATCATTCCAGGATGCTCTCTCTTCAAATACACATGAGTATAAAGTGTATGAAGTATTACACAACATCCTCTGTGCTGCAGGCTTTCCTGATAGCTCAGTTGGTAAAGAATCCACCTGCAATGCAGGAGACCCGGTTTGATTCCTGGGTTGGGAAGATCTGCTGGAGAAGGGATAGGCTACCCACTCAAGTACTCTTGGAAAACAGTAATATAGTCTCTATGATAGTTCTAGAAATCGAATGAAATCAATGATAGGAAATGGAATAAAAGAATTCATGAAATTTATGGGAAAGCTCCTTTTTTTTCTGCCTTTCTTCCGATCTTCAAGATTATTCATAGGTCAGGGCTTTCACCTCTTCAGAATGAGACGTATGGATACCAAAGCTTTAAGATTCTTCTTATATTCATATTAGGTCTTGGCTTCAATTTAGCAAGACATCTCTATAACTTAAGTCCACAGCCATAAATTGTTTAGATAGTATTAACATAGATTGCAACACAACCTTCTGTCTTTCTGTTACTTTTAGAACTAAGGAAAAAGAAAAAGTATCTGTAAAAATCTTTCTATAATAAATTGTAATAGAAAGTAAAAGCTCCTGAAAATATCTGTTATACAAAATCTGTTTTGCATTTTGCACTAATTTCCATTTTTGGGATTCATTGGTGAGGGGGAAGAATTGCTGTGAATAGACTGAAACCACATAAATATTTTAAAATTTCATACTTAAATTACTCTCTGATATAAAACATTAGTAATGATATTTTTAAAAATTAATACTAATGCTTTAAGATAATAAATCCAAAATAAACTGAAACCATAATTTGGTTCTGGAAAAATTGATAATGTTATTGTCATACAGTTTTATCCATAAAAGCAGCAGAGATATATGAACTTTAAATAAAGCTAAATGTCACCTTCAATTTTGTAGCCAAAATACTTTTTTTTTTAAAGTTTTCCCTATTATTAAAATCTGTTCAGTTTTTGGTAACAATTTTATATATTTAATAGAAGGAAATAATGCAAAGCTCTAGAACTCGACGTAACGTCTAGCAAGGCTGAGAATTGTGCTTATTTTTGTTTACCATTGCAGCCTCAGTGCCGACACAGGGCCTGAGGTATGACAGAAATAATTAATATTTATTGAGTGCTTATTCCGCACTAGAAGTTGTCTGCGCATGTTACATGTATTAGTTGGTTTAATCTTCACATCAATCTATTGAAGTAGCTGCTGCTTTACAGATGAGAAAACTAGGCCCAGATTAGTGGACTATGTTGCCAGTAAGTAGTAGAGTTAAAATTCAATCTCTGGAAATCTTGCTCCAGACCTTGTCTCTTAATTTCTGTTATACCATACTGAATGTATGAGACAAACTTCAAGCGCTGAATGAATAAACGAGTGAGAGTGAATAAACACACAAATCTACCCTTTTCTATTTAGTGGTTGTCACCTCAAGGTTTTCAAAAGAAAGTATGTTAGCACAAGACACACATGTTTAAAGCAAGATGGCTGTGTATATGTTTGAGAGGGCGTGTAGAAAGATGTGCAGTTTGAGTGAATGAAGGTCTTTAGGAGTTCTTCAAGGTCATTTATATATATATATATATTTCCAATATTTATTAAGCTTACAATGAGCTTGGTACTGTTTTTCAAGAACTCCTTTCAAATTAATATATATGAGTTACATAGGAGAGACAATAAAAGGAGTAAGTCTTAGCAAAAATAAAAGAGAAGTGGTCAAATTATTTAGGTCTAAGGCGCAGTTGTGCCATAGTAATTGGTCAATTCCTACGTGCACTGCTATGTATGTGTTTTGTTGAAAATCATTCATTTCCTCCAACATCTAGTTTTCTTAACTTGTAGAACAAGAAAGACAATTAAAATTGAGTTTGTCTGGGAACCAGCGAAAATTATTCAGCAAATATTTTTAAAAATTGAGAAATTATGGATGATAGGGTTATGGAAGTTCAAAGAGTGTTTGTGAGGTCTTCGGATGGGTGTGGGAATACTTCATATTTTTCTTCTTAAATAGCCAAAGTACATAAACTTCTTTAGCAGAACATCTGCTAACTAATCTAAGCAAGAAGTTTAACTGTTTAATGTTGAAATAGGTATTTTATATTATTGCCTAAATTTGGATGAATATACTTGCTCAGAGTAATTTCAGAATAGACAATTTCCCAGTTTATCTAATGCTTTGGTAAAATATGTTAAAAATGTAGAAAACCCTACCCCTAGTTATTAATTTAGCATTCTTAATTAATTAATTAAGCATTCTTAACATTTTTATTGGTGAAATTGTGTGTGTGAGTCTGTATGTGTTAGTTAATGGATCTTTTCCTGTCACCTTCTCTTTTGTGGAATTCTCTTCTCTGAATTGCCTGACACTAAGTGATATAAATTTCTAAATATAGGCAGAAAAGCTGTTATTTTTTATTTAGCTTTTACTGTGTAATGGAATTTGTGACAAGATTATTTGCTACAATGTTATTTTGTATCTTGATTAGTGTTCTTTGTAAAGGACCCAGAGAGATGTGTACAAAAGGTGCTATATGAGCTGTGAATGGAGAGGCAAATGACCTTCATTCAAATATAGCCAAGTGGTCATTACCAAAGTTTTAAGCAATTTGAAATGCCTAACTGGAAGTATGACAATAGTAATTGTGCATGTCCTTAATGGATAGCTGTACACACTTTGATCAGTGAATACCCTAACTTCACTTTGAAAGAAGCAACTGCAACTAGGTATAAGTTTTGCTTGAATTAAATCCTTTAAAATTGGCATTTTAGAAACTTCTTGAACAACCCTAACCTGCTGAATGTCTTTACACTAAAAATAACATGGTCTGGTGTTCTGTGTCATAAGTATGTTTGCCTGTGATGTCATGACTTGCTATCAGAAGTCTTTTATCTCCTAAATAGAATAAATTGAGCTCAGTGTTGCTGCCAATGTTGTAGCTGTTTGAGTCGCACAGTGGCCACCAGCAGAGTATCAACGATGTAAACTTTCTCTAGTAAAGGTTAGCTCTCATTTTTGAAAACATTACGTTTCTAAATGTATATAGAATGCAAAAGTTGGCAAAAATATTTAAGATCCCTTGCCAGACAACTCTACAACTCTGTCACCCCTCCTTAACCACAGTCCATCTCCCAAATCATTGATTTTCAAAAGCATCTGAACAGTAAAACTTTTTGTTTACAAACCAAGTCAAGCTTAGAACCCCAAACTATAAAATGGATAAAAGCAGTGAAAGGATAGCTTTAAGTCTTTAGCATTTGCCAGAAAATCCTTAATTGTGGCATCTGTAAAGCATCTTTTGTTGGGTTGGTGCAGACCCCTGGGTTCCCACTGAGTCCAATTTGGAAATCACCAGGCTGTCCACAAGGCTTAGGGCTCTTTAGAGCAGAAACTATTCCTTTAGTTCCTGTACAAAGTCATAGTGTTGTAAGGAATTCAGCAGCTAACTAAAAGCTTCCTCATCTAGAATTTACTTATCCAGCTACCCCAAACATCAAACTTTGTGTTAGAAGGTATATACACTTTGTTCATCGGAAAGTCCTGTAAGCTCTTATCTTCTCTTTTCACAAAGATCACATAAGCTTAGTTGTCCACTTTTTCTGTGTCTGTAACAGACAGTCTAACACCAGGAGAGAAACAAAATATATAAAAATCAGAAAGTGGAACTAAAATTTATCACGGCATTTTTAGGATCATTTTAATACAGAATCATATGTCTCCTAGTATATATTCCATTATAGGACATTGTTGCAATATAGATGTCAGTAATAATGATGTTGAGTCATTATGAAGAGGAAGGGAGGGGAGAAGGGAGAAGACTGAAACACACAGAAAGGCTTGACATTTAATAATTTATGATGAAAACCTTCCTGAAGCATATCCTTACTTTTAAAAATAGAATATGTCCACCATTATTTAACCTGTTTTGGCAGATACCTTCTATTTTTTAAAGTATGGATATGCTTCAGGAAGGTTTTCATCACAAATTATTAAATGTCAAGCCTCTCTCTGTGTGTCAGTCTTCTCTCTTCTTCCCTGCCTTCTTCCTCACAGCCTGTAGGATGCAGTGAAATGAGCACACAGGCTGTGAAAGAAAATTTGTGCTCAACCTCTGGCTTTCTAGCTCCATGACCTTAGGCAGTAGCGTTACTCAAGCTCCCTTTGTCAGTGTAGTGATGAGGTTTAATGAGGTAAGTGATGGACAGGTTAGTTAGAACTTAATAAGTGTTTTCCTTTTATGCTCAACATGGATAAGCTCCAGTCACTTATGCCTTATCATTTTCTGAATTCGATCTCATAAACTCATTGTTCATGCCATGTTACCTTTAGCTTCAGTTTGGTTTACATGTTGCTGGTTAGTGAATCACTCAAAAACTCAGTAGCTTACAGCATGCTTTGTTATTTCTCATGTTTATGTGAGTTGACTGGGTACATATGGGCAGCTCTTCAAGTACTGTTGGCTGGGGCTGCAGTCATGCAGGACCCATGTGCTAGAATGGCCAGTACAATCATTCAGCTGTCTAGTGTCTTGGTGTGGCTGCAGGGAGGCTGGACCCAGCTAGGACACCAAACAGCTGGGCCTCTCTCTGCCATAGTCTTAGGGCCTCTTCCTCTTGGTCCGGCCCCTCCATGTCATCTCTTCAACAAGGTAGCAGACTTCTTACATTCAGGGTCAGGCCCCTAAAAGTGTGAAAACTTATGAGTAGAACTAGCTTGGTGCTTCTTGCTGCATTCCATTGGGGACAAGAAATCAGAGTGTAACTCAACTCACTGTGAGGAGGAATTAAAGAAAAGCTGGCAAATGTGGTTCCTTGAAGGCCATTTTGGAAACTAGCTACCACAGTATTGTTTTCCTGATTCTTCATCCCTAACCCAGGTAGTGATGTACTTCAGTAGTATAGGAGAGTCCTTTTTATGAGTGAGTGAGTGAAGTCGCTGAGTCGTGTCCAACTCTTTGCGACCCCATGGACTGTAGCCTAACCAGGTTCGTCTGTCCATGGGATTTTCCAGGCAAGGATACTGGAGTGGGTTGCCATTTCCTTCTCCAGGAAATCTTCCTGACCCAGGGATTGAACCCAGGTCTTCTGCATTGTAGGCAGATGCTTTACCGTCTAAGCCACCAAAGAATCCTGGCAGTTTTATATATATCAGCATATGAGATGATTGTGTTTGGTCTACTTTTAAGACTATTTTAATATTGATGAATAGACCAGCCCATTAAGAATACACTTGAATCAAATGCAGTATATTTATATATCATTTGCTTAAAAAAAAAAAAAAAAGCTTACCAATTTGTTGTTATTACCAAATCATACCAAAACACTGATGAACTTAGTTTTAAGCCATGGTTCTTTTAAAATTCACTTTTTCACCTCATTTTCATAAGTAGAATGCCACACTAAACGTGGCTGGAGAAAAAATAATGGGAAACATTCTGCAGTTGAACTCCAAGACAAAAATGTGTAGGGTATAGGAGCACTGAAGATCGAGTACCATTAATCTTCTAAATTATTTATTTTGTCCCGATTATTCAGGTAGTTTTTGATGTACAAAAAGTGTACATAAGCCTTCAGTCTTTCCACAAACTTGTAAGGCAGTGGCTCAGTATTTCTGAGTGAGGGACCTCTGAAAATCAGATCCACTCTCTTTCTTGAAAATGCTCACATGCTCTAACTTCTGCACACAATATCAAGGGTTTACAGATAGTCAGATGCATCCATGGATTCCAAGTTAAGAACCCCATGTTGCGGAGGTCATTAAATCGCTAATGACAGGAAAAAACATGTGTTTCTCTTGATAATTTCATTTCCCAAGGCAGGACTTCACTAATGGTGTAAAAAGAAAAGAGCCTCTTTCAACCATTCAGACGATGGCTATTGCTTTGATTCTTTCAAGATGATTCCACCTATTTCATTTAACCATCCTACTGGAGGTGAGAGTTAGGGTATAAAGGTTGAGGCCAAAATCCAAAGAGCAGCAACCCAAAACAAAGTTCAAGCATTGTGTTTTAATTCACCTCTGCTTTTGAGGGTTTAGAGACTTCCTTAGGGTTTACGGAAGGAGCAGGGGGATTTGGGTTTCAATACTGGATTATAGGTAGAGCTCGGACAAGTGTTGTGACCTTAGGCAAGTCGTTTAAGCTCACCGTCTCTTCTTTCCTGCCTGCCCGTGTGCGTGTGCCTCTGTTTGTGGGTCTCTCTGCCACTCTCTCTGGCTTCTGCACTCACTCATCTGTCTCTTTCACTCTTTCTTGCCTCCTCCTTTCTGTCTCTCCGGCTCCCACGCCTGTTCTCTCTCTTTTAGTCTTTTTCTCCCACTGTCTCTCTCTCTCTATATACCTACATATATAGGTACATGTACATCTGACATAAGAATATGTCTGTGTACCTCACAGAGAGCTGGTGACAAAGAAGGTGATTCAAGTGCTTCTGAAGTGTTCTATAACTTTTGCAGTGCAAATTTATATAAATGGCTGTTCTTGTTTTATGAAATTTGTTACTGAAAAATAACCAGATTTATAATGGAAAGCAACAGAACTAGGAGTCAGGAGCCTTAGGTTCTGGGCTTGCTCTTCCACTCACTTTCTGTGTGGTCTGAGACCAGGCTGGAAGCCTCCTGGAGTCTGTTTCTTCGGGTATGGCAAACAAGGGTTACACTAGGTGATCTGGAGGACCCTTTCCAAGCTCTGTTTTTCTGTTTTTATCTCATCTTGTGGAGTGGGGAGATGTGAGGTTTTCCTTACTTTGGTCATATTATGATACAGTTCTTAGGTGCTTTGATGCCAATCGATTATATATGCCAAATTAATGTCATAGGTGAATCCCCTCTGACTCTGCAGTTCGGTCTCATGGGACAGTTACCTGAGAGGACTAAGCACATCCCATTGTTTATTTTTTCACAGGCGTCAAAGTGACAGCTTTTAAAAGCACTTGCAGATTACATTCCTCTGGGGCCAACTTTCCTGATGTTCGTGCTTCCTTTTAATTGTGGAAGGAGGACTTCTTTACTTGACTAATCTGTTTGATATATGGAATTCACCACAAACAGAGGGGCTCTTTGTTCCAGTACTTGGGCGGATTGGCTCTCGCCATTTTGTACCCTTTGCTGCTTTTATGTCGTAAAGTTGGAAGCTCTCTGTGCCCTTCTTGCTGGGTTGGTGCTGTCTGGGCCGCGTGTGTCTGGACCAGAAGGGGACTGGGCTCCCATAATTGTGGCAGCGTTTACTTCTTCCCTTCAGTGTATCTGCTCTCTTTTCTGAAGTAATCACTGTAATTACCCTTCAATGAGTTGCGTTCTATTGTGTCATTCGGCCTATCTGCTAAACATCACTGTGTTTTTCTTATCTGAGTGCTCTCAAATGGGGAAAGTGAGATGTGTTGGCAAGCCACCTTCAATCGAATTAATGTGGGTTCAGTGTATTGTCAACAGAGATGGTGGTGGTCCCTATTTATTGCATTTCAATAGAGTGGTACGTAAGCTGACTTTTATGTTTAAAATGAAACGTTTATTTGGCTGAGAGTTACATATATATGCTAATCTTTAAGAACAGTAATATTTATTTTCTTACTATTTTCATTTTAATATCATTTCATTGGAACATGCTATAGCTATATTTTTGGGGAAAAAAAAGAAGTTAAGTCTTCAGATTTATCATTGTAAAAGTTTGGACATACTAGGAGGAGTATGACTGTTGATTTGAAAAGTAAAATGTTGGTTATCAACCCCTAATTTCTTTTTGGCCTATTATCTCAGTGAATATTTTCAATGAAATGCACAAACTCCCAAACATTTATAATTTAGAGCCTCTCTTATAAGAGTTTAATAACATGGATACAATGATGTGTAAAATTCTAAAATACACATTACAACATTTAAGTGAATTTAGTTTTAGTTAACAAAAGGAGGTACAGTAGAGCAGAGGCATTTCTTTTTTATAAAATAGAGAGCACTTTTATTTATTCATTCATTTATGTTTATCTAGTTATTTGTTGTAGCATATGGGATCTAGTTCCCCAATCAGGGATTGAATCCAGGCCCCCTACACTGGGAGAGTGAAGTCTTAGCCACTGGGCCACCAGGGAATTCCCTGATATTTCTTTATATAGTACCCTATATTGAGTTAGTCCATAGTACTGTTGAAGATTTTTGAGCAGATTCATTCAACTTATAGTGACCTGATTTGACAGAACAGTAAAAACTCAATAGCCAGAAAAAGAAACTTTTCCAAAAGTCATATATTACAAATTGCATATTTATTTTAATATTCTTATGAACAGAAGTGATGAAAATCATTTTCATCCTTAGTTTCTACTAGAAATTGCTACGTGACAGTGATCAATTTAAATATGCAAATACAGTCTGTGTTCTGGATTTACCAACCCTTTATTCTTACAGTTGGAAGACTGTATCATCACCTCACATGTATAAGGAACTTTTGTCTCTCACTTTACAGAAAGTAGAGAATAACTGACTTAGACTCAAATTTCTGTTGAGTCCGGGTCAAATCCATGTGTCTTTCAGTCATATATAGTTCTAACTCAGGCTTCATATTCCATGCCAACAATGCCTTTTTGGTTTTTTTTAAATTGGAGGCTAGGATGAGATGGCTGGATGGCATCACCGACTTGATGGATGTGAGTTTGAGTGAACTCCAGGAGTTGGTGATGGACAGGGAGGCTTGGTGTGCTGCAATTCATGGGGTCGCAAAGAGTCGGACACGACTGAGTGACTGAACTGAACTGAACTGAATTACTTTACAATACTGTGGTGGTTTTTGCCTTATATTGACATGAATCAGCCATGTGTTCCCCATCCTGAACCCCTCTCCCACCTCCCTCCCCATCCCATCCCTCAGGGTCATCCCAGTGCACCAGCCCTGAGCACCCTGCCTCATGCATCAAACCTGGACTGGTGATCTATTTCACATCTGATAATATACATGTTTCAATGCTATTCTCTCAAATCATCCCACCGTCGCCTTCTCCCACAGAGTCCAACAGTCTGTTCTTTACGTCTGTGTCTCTTTTGTTGTCTCACATATAGGGTCATCGTTACCATCTTTCCAAATTCCATATATATGTGTTAATATACTGTATTGATATTTTTCTTTCTGATTTACTTCGCTCTGTATAATAGGCTCCAGTTTCATCCACCTCATTAGAACTGATTCAAACACATTCTTTTTAATAGCTGAGTAATATTCCATTGTGTCTATGTACCACAGCTTTCTTATCCATTCATCTGCCAGTAGACATCTAGGTTGCTTCCATGTCCTGGCTATTATAAACAGTGCTGTGATGAACATTGGGGTATACATGTCTATTTCAATTCTGGTTTCCTCAGTGTGTATGCCCAGCAGTGGGATTGCTGGGTCATATGGCAGTTCTGTTTCCAGTTTTTTAAGGAATCTCCACACTGTTCTCCATAGTGGCTGTCCTAGTTTGCATTCCCACCAACAGTGTAAAAGGATTCCTTTTTCTCTGCATTCTCTCCAGCATTTATTGTTTGTACACTTTTTGATAGCAGCCATTCTGACCTGCGTGAGATAGTACCTCATCATGGTTTTGATTTGCATTTCTCTGATAATGAGTGATGTCGAGCATCCCAACAATGCCTTTAGTGTGAGCAAACATAATCCTCTTTGTAAGGTTCTTACCATTTTGTAGACTTACCTGCAGCTATAACCATTGGACTTAAAAATGCTATGAGAAGATAATACTGACATACCAAATGGATCTTCGGAAGGCAAAACCATTCTTAACTTTTAGACTGCTGACATCACTGTAGTATAGTATTTTCATTTTCTTTTTGAAAGAATACCTAAAGTTAATGATAAAATGCAGAAATGTCCCATTACATTTCTAAATGAAATATATTTGCATGAAGAAAAATACAGTGTAACTACAAATACTTCCTTTTGAAGTAATGGTCAGCTTTTCCCTAGAAGTGACTATGGGAAGTCACTGCAAAAGTTTACATTCACATTATCTCTTAGTTTTTTTTTAAGAACATAGGAAATAGAGAAAATTATCCTATAAAGGTTTTAAAACAATTTCTCTCTCCAAAGCTAAGGTTATATAATTGAGTTTTGTATCTCAAGACCTTTTTATAGTGGATCACCAAAGATAAGGGCAGTAGCCTGGCTAGAAGATTAACTAACGATTCAACAATGACTGTGTTAATGATTATACTAATATAAACATTTAGTGTTGCTGACAATTTACATTCAATTTCAAAGTCTATTATACTGTATATGGTATATTGTAATAATAGATTGGTTTGTTGATTATTTACTTCTTTGTATAGTTAGTTATAGCTATTCTTTCTGAGTCTGAGTTATTCTCAGTTGTTAATTTGCTTTTAGAACCTTTACTCAAACTTCATTATTTCAAATAGGTTCATCAAGGGAGACGAGTTAAGAAATAGCTAATAGTCTTCTAAGTATAACCAGCTTTACCTTGGGAGCCACTGTTTCTCGAGCAAGAACATGTGCCATTTCCTAGGAAGTTAATGACTTGGACAGCAAGGACTTGCTTCCACACTTTCTGGGATGTGAGAAAGTAAGAATAAGGTAGGGGGGTGCAACAGCTTAGTATCAAGAATCCCAAGGTCCCTCTGCTTACCACGGTTAAGCCTAGTATCAGCATAGCTTGGGAGTGAGTGTGTGAGGAGAGGTATGGAATCCTCCCCAAGAAATATAATACTGAATTCTCTTCTCCCTGTGCCATTTGCTGTGTTACTGCCAGCAACTCCACTTCACTTGGCCTATCCTGACACTCTGGGTGTATCTGTATATTGTTTGCATATTTTCCTTGGCATGATACTGCCTAGTGTACAAAACGGAGGATGTTTTTCCTATTCTGCTCAGATGTAGAGTGTTCTTGTTTGAATGCTAGGATCCTTCCCAAATGGGAAGCCAGACTCATTTCCTACCATTCTTATACCACATTCCTCATGGTCTAGGCACACTTCTCTTCTTTCCCTGAACATATACCATGTCCTTTCATACCAGCAAAGCCTTCACATATGGATTCCATCTATATGGAATACAATCCCACTTTTCCATCCTACATAATTCAGATTTATTTATTCATCTGATATACAATTAAGCAGGACCCACCCACCATGGGTCAAGAACTATGCTAGCTGTTGGTGATCTAAAGAGGGATTATATTCAGTACTTGCCTCTGAGAACTTAGAGTGCTAGGAGATCTGTAACCGGGCCTTCCCAGGTGGCTCAGTTGTGAAGAATCCGCCTGCCAGTGCAGGAGACCAAGGAGACACGGGTTCAGTCCCTGGGTTGGGAAGATCCTTTGGAGGAGGAAATAGCAACCCATTCCAATAGTCTTTCCTGAACAATGCCATGGACAGAGGAGCCTGGTGATTGCAGTCCTTGGGGTCACAAAGAATTGGACACGACTGAGCATGCAGTGCAACACAGATATATAACCTACTCTATCAACTCTTATTAGGTAGTTCCTCATCTGAGTATCCACGCTGTCCTGTAGGTTGTAAGTGTCTTAGATAAGGCATACGTACACTCTCCTACTTTCCCATTTTTTCAGTTCCTAAAATTAGTTTCTTAGCATAACATTTGAGAGAGAAAGAAGGCCTTTAGGGGTAATCTAAGCCATCTCCCTTTGTAGATGAGGCAAACGATCAAGTGCTAAGTGAACATAACTAATTATTAGAGCTGAGACTAATTACCCAGATTTCTTCCTAAGTCTGGCATTGCTGTCACTGTCCCACAGGGTTTATATGTATTCTGGAAGCTTTTGGGAAGCAGTCATTAACTCTGTTGGATCACTAGGGTGCCAGTCGTTAGCATCATCCTAGGCTAACTGTGTGTGAAACTATACCACAATGGCTGGAGAGTAAATGTACTTAGAGAAGATAACTCTGAAAGGGTGATTTACATTCTGGTCATCAGGACTCAGCCATTCCCAAGTGACAGAGAAAGAATATTTCATTCACCTAAAATGATAACTGAACCAATCTATCAGATTAGGTTGGTATATGATTATACCATAACAGATTAATAATGTAGTTTTGACAGATACGTGTTATTTATTACTGAAATGCATCATAATGTATAAACATGAATTCTGTCAGAAATCTTTGGAGCCTGAATGGTCTAAAGAACATAGACTCTATAAACACAAGGACCTCACACTTATTTGCTTCCCTGGTAGCTCAGAAGTTAAAGTGACTGCCTGCAATGCAGGAGACCTGGGTTCAATCCCTGGGTTGGGAAGATTCCCCTGGAAAAGGAAATGGCAACCCACTCCAGTATTCTTGCCTGGAGAATCCCATGGACGGAGGAGCCTGGTGGGCTACAGTCCATGGGGTCACAAAGAGTCAGACACGACTTCACTTTCACTTTCACTTTCACACTTGTTTACTAGATTTTAATCTAGTAAAAAAAAATGCATAAGCTCATCCCCAGGGACGGCGGAGCCTAGTGGGCTGCTATCCGTGGGGTCACACAGAGTAGGACACGACTGAAACGACTTAGCAGCAGCAACAGTAATCTTTACCAACAAGAGTCATATAGTTCTAAGAATATTTGTATCCACTGAAACCAATTTATTTTTTTGGATACCACCCTTAATATTTGCTGCCATTGCCATCCTATTTTCCTTTTCCTCATCAGATTTCCAACTCGTTGGGAGGACAATCGTGAAAATGATGATTATGTTTCAGTATGTGGATTTTTCATTCTCTAAGAAGGTGTAAGGCAGCCAGGGTTGTCTAATGGAAATCTCCCTACAATGGTGGAAGTGTCTAGGTTCTAATCCTGGCTATGCTGCTCCTGAGATGCAAGAACTCTGAGCCTCAGCCCCCTCTGCTGTAAAATGAAGGGACTGAACTAATGGCCTACAGAGACCTTTCAAGCTGTATGATTCATGGATAAGAAATTGGAGGTTTGGGGCTGTTGATTTTTCCATTGTTTTACGAGATTCTCCTCTAGGCATCCCTGACTCTGAAATCAGTCAAATACAGAAGTCAAAATGATGACATTACTGTAGATATTCTCTGTAAATAGCTTTAAACTGCACAATCCTAACTTCTCAAAATGAAGTTTGAGGGAAATCCACTGCCAGAGAGCGCTTAATTAACATGCACTGTGTCAGCAACTACAGCAGCCTGCCGCCACCAAAATTAACATATACTGCAGTCCGTGAACGTCACTGGCAAGGGCTCCGAGTTTCGGGAAGCCCTCTGGGTAAAGCCCTGCTTAGCAGGTTTAATGTGAAGAGTTGGTGTCATCCTAATCAGCTGCCTCTGACAGAGTAAACAGGGTTCCGTCTGTGCTGTCCCTCCCTGACTGACGGTGGGTTTCCGGCCCGCTGAGCACTTGATGCCAAACAGTCTGTTAAGGGACAAGGAAGAGACTCTTTGGGGATCCTTGGTATTTATCACTATTTAGGAGACTTGAGGTTCACAGGGCTAGGACTGATAGGTACCAGTTTTATTCTAAATATTTAACATTTGCTCAAGTACATGTTGAGGAATTTTCTCTTGGCCCTTCGTCTTTAGTATAAGATGACACTCCCTTTCTGCTTTAGTATATTTGTTAACCTTATCTTTTGTATAATGAAATATAGTTCAAAGACCTAGCATTAGAATCAAAACAGCTGGATTTTTTTTTTTTTTCAAAGTCAGCCCGTCTTGATTTACTAATGAACTCCAGGATGGAAGGAAGGGAGATGTTCTTCACATAAGAAACTCCCATTTTCAGAGAAATGAATTAAATTGCTTTTTAAGTTAAGACCTTAAAAAGTATAAAACATACTTAAAGTCAGTTGTTACAATTATGTTTCCTAGCAGAAAAAAAAAGTATAGATAAAAACAATTGACATCTGAATGTAGAAATATATGTGTAGACACACATGTAAGTACACATATACACTCACACATGTATATATATATGTGTGTGTGTCTGTGTTTGTATACATATATATGGGAAGTATGGTGGCAGGAGGTGGCAGGTGGTAGAAGGTGTGCTGGAGAAAGAAAGTGATGAATAGTTAGTGGAGATTTTCATGAAATTGATCAGAAATAGACTGTATCTTCTAATTCTTGCATTCTTGTGAAATAGCCGTGAAAGTGTTCTGTAGTTCACTCTTGTGAAATTTTCCAGTTCAGTATTTTCTATATCTATTGATTAAGCATATTAACTTTTACATAATTGAAAAGTTTACTATTTTATAATGATGTGCTGCTGATTGTACAACAGGTGGAAATTTTCTCCAAAGCTTCTTATTTTAAAAGTGAATGTAGTTTCAGGTAACAGTGAAGGGGTTTAGCCATACATGTGTTTGTTGATCGGCTATACCCCAGTACAAATAAAAATTTGAAAAAAAAAAAAAAAGTAGGTTTTCCAGTCACACACACACAAATGAATGTAAAGGTATGAGATTTAGAACAGACAACTTTTACTGTGGAAAAGTAACTGATTTTCTACTTAAAACTAATGTCTTTTGGATTTTTTATGCTGCTGCTGCTGTTCATGGTATAACTGTTTCCTATTAGTTTTCAATGTATCTGTGCTCACTCCCCACTAAAGAAAGTAATGGAACTTTCAGGACTGTCTTGAAAATATATTGATACACTGAAACATACTNTACTTAAAACTAATGTCTTTTGGATTTTTTATGCTGCTGCTGCTGTTCATGGTATAACTGTTTCCTATTAGTTTTCAATGTATCTGTGCTCACTCCCCACTAAAGAAAGTAATGGAACTTTCAGGACTGTCTTGAAAATATATTGATACACTGAAACATACTTCATTAAGGGAAAGGTATCTGAGGAGCCATATCCATGATCTGAGTGGATCATTGGCTTCACAGCACTACAGGAAATATTAATTGTGACAACTGAGTCTGAATCTTTTTCTTTGTAAATATCTAAGGGAGTATGAATATGTTTGCCATGTGTAACCTATACCACCTATACTGACTTATTGCCTTTAAAGTAATCTGCACAACAGAGCCTGTAATTATTGATTGCAACATACGTATCAGAGAAGTAGTCTTGCTGAAAATTTAAAGATTTTCCCTGGGACCTGTCAAGGATAACATTGAAATAATTAAATAAAAGTGGTTTTTTAAGCATGAAAAATTTTAAGCGTAGAAAAAAGTTTTGAAAGCTAAGCCAGTTATAAGAAATGATGCAAAATTATATTTTCAGGATATAAAGCAATTTCTAGTTAGTCCCTATGATTTTTTTTTTTCAGGTTAAGAGCATTGAAAAATAAATGCATTGTATCTTTAACCTTGAATGTGTTTATTATTTCTTTTTGTGACATAAATTCTGTTTGGCTATTTTGAGTACCGAGCAAAAAAACATTAATTTTAAACAAGGATCCATAAAAATTCTATACTTATTGGGATCTGTAAAGAATCAGTTTTGCTTACTGGAGGGGTATAACGCTGTTTAATATACTTTTCTCTTTGCCATTAAATTAGATTTTTTTTTTAGGGGAGAAAAACTCATAAAGGAAACAGCCTTGGAGATGTAATATGCTCTAGCACATTTAAATAATTAGACTTCTGTCTCATTGAAATGTATGTGCTCTAGGTTTGATAGTGATAAAAGCATGAATATTAGTATGATTAGGAAATTACAGCATGTCACAGCATAATTGATTGATTGATAACTGAATGAAAACTAACCATAAAGCACGTGAAAATAAATGTGCGTTCTGCAGTTACTCAAGCAGAATTTTCGCATCTACCCAGTTGCAAAATTAGTAACTAAAATGCGCATCTTACAAGCAAAATGGAATTGATATTTTTTTCCTTTTGCTTGTGTCTGTGTATGCTTTAATTATAATACTGGCAGCGGAAAGAGTAAGAGGATTCTAAGTGCTTAGTGTTCAATTCGATATTTAATTGTTCCTCAAGACCTGTCAAACGGACACCACATTCCTAATTGACTCTATGAGCAATTAGTATTTTTGAATTTACCTTTCAGAGGCTCAAATTTTAAATGCAAAGCCCCACTAACACAAGAGTTAATAACACTCTTGTCTCTGGAGAACTGAATTTTCCATTTAAATTACCACTAATTTTTAAAAAGCATTTTGTCATTTTTTTTCTGCATGTGTTTTTACTTTCTTATTCTCTGTCTTGATCTTTTAAAGATTCCGGCTCACACAAGTCTTCAGCGACACTCACTAGCATAGAAGGTTTGGAGAAGCGAGGCCACTGCAGGATTCCCTGTTCAAAGCTGAACCAATATTCACCATTGACATATCCATTCATCTGTGCAGGGTCATTGGAAATCCTCTCTCTCTAGTTTTTCCTTCCCTTCAGGGAGCAATGCTTAAAAGAGCAAACCCCTGGTGTGAAGAGATAGGAGAATTCTCAGCACGCCAATGGTGCCAGGAATCGAATTAAAGTTGTCCATTTGCAGATGACTGTCTGTTGGCGCTCTCAGCACACAGAGGCACTGTGCTTTCCGTTGATGCTTTGTTTACTGGAGATTCTGTCAGTGCCACTTCAATTTAATTTTTTAATGGCAAAAGTCATATCATGCCAAAAATATGCCAGGAGGGTGAAAACACTATGATGTGTGTTGCTCTGTAGAGTTACATAGCATTTTATTGGATTCCCAAGGCTTGCCCAAGGAAAAGTAAAAATTTTAAAGCTTTGCAAGAAAAAATTGTTCTGGCCACAAAAAAAAAAAAAAAGTTAAATAATTACTGAATTCACTTCTTTTTTAAGGAGTTCAAAACTTGTCTTGTATTCTGCAATTATTGACATTCCCAGATCTGTTTTGGCATAAATCACATTTTGATATGACTGAGCCTACAATTTTGTCCGTTTTCACATGCATTATCTCTTCTAAGTGGGAGGCACTAAGAAGACAGGAGTTGCCATTAAATCTTTAGATGCCAGAAGTCAGCACTGGAGATTGTTTTCTCCAGTTTGATTTCTTTTGTTATCGTAAGAAATGTTACTGTGGTTTAATTTATTGGACAAAGTTAAAAAAGTGTCAGAATTAGATTTGTTGAGGTAAGATTTTAAAACCCCAGGAAGAATATAACCTGTTTAGGTGATGAAAGTTGAGAATACACGGTCTCTTTCCAAGTCCCAGAAAACCAAAAAGCATGTTTGCAAATAATTGTCAGATTTAAGTTTGCAATTGCCACGAGTTGATTATGTTTCTTCTTTCACTTTAATATCTCAGGATGGAGTGAGTTTGACAGTNAGAATACACGGTCTCTTTCCAAGTCCCAGAAAACCAAAAAGCATGTTTGCAAATAATTGTCAGATTTAAGTTTGCAATTGCCACGAGTTGATTATGTTTCTTCTTTCACTTTAATTTCTCTCTGTTTTATTTTGCAAATAGTGAAAAGTGCCTGGCATAAAGTAGGCCGTCAATAATAGTTATTATTAGAATGAATAAAGGATGTTTAGTATTTCATTTTATAATTAAGAATTTTTTATTTTGCTTTATTTTTCATATCACCTAAATTAAAGGAAAATAATCTGTTCCATGGTTTACTTGGCAGATTCTATTTGATGTTTATTTTCTCCTGGAAGCAAGTTTTACGTGTTTTCCTAGGATTGCATTTGGAACATTGTGGGAGGAATTACATTTACCCTAAACATCTATACCTACTTAAGTGTCTACTGGATGCAAGTTATGCAGTAGCTTGTTTGTTCCAGTGGCTTCATTATAATATCACCCTTGGAAAGCAGGCATATGTAGTTTGAAAAGCAGTGTTGCAGCAAACAGTTTAATCTAAGTAAGTGACCTTACACAGAAGAGAAAATGTACAATAACAGCCAAGCTTGTAAAAAAGCAAGCTGTACTCTAAAGCAACCCAGAACTGATTCTAACGTATCGACCACAGTGAAGAGACTATGTTGTCATTATGAGAGCAAGCTACTGTTTTCATAAGTACCTATTACTCCTTTTAGATCTACTGAAAAACACTTGTAGTATGACTTCTCAAAAACGGTAGTCACTCTCCCACACACACAAAGTCCTCTCCTCCTCCCACCCAGTGCATTGATTTATTATTTTAAACTATGCTAATTTGCAATCCCTACTGATGCAATTCCTGATGGAATAGGCCATTCCTTCTCTTTCGTGATCTAAATATTTCTTAGAAATGTCATATCTGTTAAAAAGAATACATTTGAATCAGTTCTAATGAGATGGATGAAACTGGAGCCTATTATACAGAGTGAAGTAAGCCAGAGAGAAAAACACCAATATAGTATACTCACACATATATATGGAATTTAGAAAGATAGTAATGATGACTCAGTATGTGAGACAACAAAAGAGACACAGACGTATAGAATGGACTTTTGGCCTCTGAGGGAGAGGGAGAGGGTGGGATGATTTGGGAGAATGGCATTGAAACATGTATACTGTCATGTAAGAAATGAGGCGCCAGTCTGTGTTCAATGCAGGATGCAGGATACTTGGGGCTGGTGCACGGGGATGATCCAGAGAGACGTTGTGGGATGGGAGGTGGGAGGGGGATTCAGGATTGGGAGCTCGTGTACACCTGTGGTGGATTCATGTCGATGTATGGCAAAACCAATACAGTATTGTAAAGTAGAATAAAGTAAAAAATAAAATTAAATTTAAAAAAAAAAGAAAGAAATGTCATATCTGGTTATCCTCAATATAAAAATCACCCATGAAAGTTACCACGGTGAAACCTTACATCTTAAATATCAGTCTGTGCCCCCTAGCCATTAGTTATCAAATATCATTTAGGCTACTCATGAGATAAACTCTATTAATAGTTTTACAGATAGACTGCAAATGATATAAATTTAGCTAGAAGAAACTTAAAATCATATTTATAATGCTTGTTTCTGAAATTTGGTTACTCATACGAAGTGTTTAAACAGAATATTTAAACAATTGGATTAAGTATTTTATGGTGATCTTTTTGCATAAATCATATTCAGTAGCACCCATAATATATTCTAATGGAGTCTTGTTTTATCTGTTAGGTTTCATGAAGGCTGCATTAATGAATATCATAGTTATCTATTGTATTTGTTATTAACCACACACATCATAGGTATTAATAAGAGATATCTGTTATCCTGATTTTATAAAAGAGTAACAAATACTATTTAGGTAAATAGTGTCTTCTTTGTGTTTCATAAGAATCTAGTAATGCAAGTTTTATCGCTAATTTGACATTTTGTTTCTTTTTTTTTTTTTAATTGGGTATGTGAAGTATACCCAAGTATAATGAAAGATCCTGGGTACATAAGATGAATAAGACATTCTGAGCCTACGGTAAGAAAATAACACATAAACAATTTTGGTATAAGAGATTAAGTGCCATAATTAGCTGAATGATTCTTTAAATTCTAGAAATTTTGTGTAGATGATTTAAACACTTTAAACACTGGTTAAGTCCCCAAAATATCTTCCTGCATAATTATGTGTAACTGGTAATCAGACATCATTCTAATCAATGAATGCTATTGTAGTATAGCATTCAAACTCACTTATCAAAAATAATTTTGTTGGAGATGTGTGCTATAACATCAGTGTTATAAGTTCATAGGATTTTGATACACACACACACACACACACACACACACACATGATAAGTACTGGAAACAGGAAAAAAGATAACTTCAAGGACGTCATGGTTAATGAGAAAGCCAAAAAGTCACAGTGCAGTTGGCCTAGGATGGGAAGGATGCCGTGGAGCAGGGAAAGGCATAACAGGCAAAGAGAGCAGCATGTACAAGGATACGAGATATGACAGAGACGAGATGCTTTCTCAGAGTTGGTAGTATGTATCAATATAAGATATTCTCAATAACAGAGGATCTAGAAATACACAGACCATTTCAAAGCAAATATTAATATATTCAAAGGAAGATGAAAATGACTTTAATGGAGGTCATTGCTATATGATTATAGATAATGGTCATTCCGTATTTACTTTTCTGTGTTTGCCATATTTTAAAGTAATAAGCTTCTTTTTCAAAATCAGGGAAACAGCTTTTTTTAATGTAAAGCCCCAAATATATACATGCTGTGCTGTGCTATGCTTAGTTACTTGGTCATATTAAACTCTCTGCTACCCATACATACATATAAAATAACAAGAACACATCTAAAAGACACCCCTAAAAAGGGATGAGGCTGATCACAAACAACAGCATGGGAATGAAGAAGGAATAGATATTAGTGTTTCGGAAATGAATTGTGAAAACTTGTCATTGATTGAACATATAGGATAAGAGAAGAGCTAGGATACCTGGAGAGTGAGCGGTGAATTTTCTTTACATGTGTTGAAAAACTAACTCTAGCTGTCAGGAAAAATTACTTTTTGATAAAAGTAATACAGTAAGTTACTGGCAGGTCCAGAAAATGAAAATCCCGTAATCATTAAAGGGTAGAAGGTTTAGAGGATGTATCATGTTATGCTTCTGAAATCTACTTACCTGTAATTTCCCTTCAGTATTTCTCTTTAGTTCGGCCCCTGGGACACCAAAGAACTCCTTCTGGCAGTGACAGTTCCTGGACAGTAACATCATGTACTAGTTAGTTGCTTTTCTGCTATTATCTCATTTAATTCTCAAACTTCAATGAAATTATTATTACCACCAAATTCAAAGGTGGGAATATTAGGAAGGCTAAGTAGTTTGCCTAAGGACCCAAGACTAGAAACTAGAAATGTAAGCAAATCTGGGACAATTCAAATATATGACCAAATTGAAATCCACCATGGTTAGGCTATAACAATACTGACATTTCAACAGAGTTGATTATTAAAAATTAAAAGTCCTTTTTATGGTAAATGATGATCTTTCGAAGATAGTTCTTGGTAAGAAGAGATATGAACAGTATGAAAAAAGATTTTGATACAGTATGTATAATAAAGGCTGGATTCCTGTTTTGTTTTCTGAACATGTGTTATTTCAAATGCAAGTATTTTCAGTTCAGTTTAGTCACTCAGTAGTGTCCGACTCTTTGTGACCCCTTGAACCGCAGCACACCAGGCATTATAGCCTATAGCAAATTCTACATTATTCAGTTCCTTCCAAGAGAACTTGTACTGTTTTCTTCATTCAGTAAGATACATAGGAATTGGTAGATTCTCTGGAGAAGGAAATGGCAACCCACTCCAGTACTCTTGTTAGAAAATCCCATGGACAGAGGAGCATTTTAGGCTACAGTTCATGGGGTCGCAAAGAGTCAGACACAACTGAGCAACGTCACTTCACTTCACTTCACTTCACCTAAAGTTACTTGTTTTTCTTTGAAATGCGTAGAAGTTAATGAGAGGTCCAGAAAGTACACGGAGGGCTAGAATCGTACTTCTTGATTATATACTTCCTCTCAGAGTTGAGTACCATGACAGTGGATATGGACAAGCCCGAGTTTGGAGACTACGATGGATTTGTTCAAGAGCTCTGAATGGTGAAACCAGAAGGGAGATTTTTGTGTATGGGAAAATATCTTGCTCAGTGTTGGTCAAGAAGGCAGTATAAAACCAGGGTGTGGAAAATATAGATTTTAGGAACAAGATGTAGAGTAACAAACTATTAGAATAAGAATATTATTACACTTAAGTTCTGGCTCCAATTCTAGCTCTGTAGTAGTAACTTATTTTATACATTATGTCAATTGGCATNGATGTATGGCAAAACCAATACAGTATTGTAAAGTAGAATAAAGTAAAAAATAAAATTAAATTTAAAAAAAAAAGAAAGAAATGTCATATCTGGTTATCCTCAATATAAAAATCACCCATGAAAGTTACCACGGTGAAACCTTACATCTTAAATATCAGTCTGTGCCCCCTAGCCATTAGTTATCAAATATCATTTAGGCTACTCATGAGATAAACTCTATTAATAGTTTTACAGATAGACTGCAAATGATATAAATTTAGCTAGAAGAAACTTAAAATCATATTTATAATGCTTGTTTCTGAAATTTGGTTACTCATACGAAGTGTTTAAACAGAATATTTAAACAATTGGATTAAGTATTTTATGGTGATCTTTTTGCATAAATCATATTCAGTAGCACCATAATATATTCTAATGGAGTCTTGTTTTATCTGTTAGGTTTCATGAAGGCTGCATTAATGAATATCATAGTTATCTATTGTATTTGTTATTAACCACACACATCATAGGTATTAATAAGAGATATCTGTTATCCTGATTTTATAAAAGAGTAACAAATACTATTTAGGTAAATAGTGTCTTCTTTGTGTTTCATAAGAATCTAGTAATGCAAGTTTTATCGCTAATTTGACATTTTGTTTCTTTTTTTTTTTTTAATTGGGTATGTGAAGTATACCCAAGTATAATGAAAGATCCTGGGTACATAAGATGAATAAGACATTCTGAGCCTACGGTAAGAAAATAACACATAAACAATTTTGGTATAAGAGATTAAGTGCCATAATTAGCTGAATGATTCTTTAAATTCTAGAAATTTTGTGTAGATGATTTAAACACTTTAAACACTGGTTAAGTCCCCAAAATATCTTCCTGCATAATTATGTGTAACTGGTAATCAGACATCATTCTAATCAATGAATGCTATTGTAGTATAGCATTCAAACTCACTTATCAAAAATAATTTTGTTGGAGATGTGTGCTATAACATCAGTGTTATAAGTTCATAGGATTTTGATACACACACACACACACACACACACACACACATGATAAGTACTGGAAACAGGAAAAAAGATAACTTCAAGGACGTCATGGTTAATGAGAAAGCCAAAAAGTCACAGTGCAGTTGGCCTAGGATGGGAAGGATGCCGTGGAGCAGGGAAAGGCATAACAGGCAAAGAGAGCAGCATGTACAAGGATACGAGATATGACAGAGACGAGATGCTTTCTCAGAGTTGGTAGTATGTATCAATATAAGATATTCTCAATAACAGAGGATCTAGAAATACACAGACCATTTCAAAGCAAATATTAATATATTCAAAGGAAGATGAAAATGACTTTAATGGAGGTCATTGCTATATGATTATAGATAATGGTCATTCCGTATTTACTTTTCTGTGTTTGCCATATTTTAAAGTAATAAGCTTCTTTTTCAAAATCAGGGAAACAGCTTTTTTTAATGTAAAGCCCCAAATATATACATGCTGTGCTGTGCTATGCTTAGTTACTTGGTCATATTAAACTCTCTGCTACCCATACATACATATAAAATAACAAGAACACATCTAAAAGACACCCCTAAAAAGGGATGAGGCTGATCACAAACAACAGCATGGGAATGAAGAAGGAATAGATATTAGTGTTTCGGAAATGAATTGTGAAAACTTGTCATTGATTGAACATATAGGATAAGAGAAGAGCTAGGATACCTGGAGAGTGAGCGGTGAATTTTCTTTACATGTGTTGAAAAACTAACTCTAGCTGTCAGGAAAAATTACTTTTTGATAAAAGTAATACAGTAAGTTACTGGCAGGTCCAGAAAATGAAAATCCCGTAATCATTAAAGGGTAGAAGGTTTAGAGGATGTATCATGTTATGCTTCTGAAATCTACTTACCTGTAATTTCCCTTCAGTATTTCTCTTTAGTTCGGCCCCTGGGACACCAAAGAACTCCTTCTGGCAGTGACAGTTCCTGGACAGTAACATCATGTACTAGTTAGTTGCTTTTCTGCTATTATCTCATTTAATTCTCAAACTTCAATGAAATTATTATTACCACCAAATTCAAAGGTGGGAATATTAGGAAGGCTAAGTAGTTTGCCTAAGGACCCAAGACTAGAAACTAGAAATGTAAGCAAATCTGGGACAATTCAAATATATGACCAAATTGAAATCCACCATGGTTAGGCTATAACAATACTGACATTTCAACAGAGTTGATTATTAAAAATTAAAAGTCCTTTTTATGGTAAATGATGATCTTTCGAAGATAGTTCTTGGTAAGAAGAGATATGAACAGTATGAAAAAAGATTTTGATACAGTATGTATAATAAAGGCTGGATTCCTGTTTTGTTTTCTGAACATGTGTTATTTCAAATGCAAGTATTTTCAGTTCAGTTTAGTCACTCAGTAGTGTCCGACTCTTTGTGACCCCTTGAACCGCAGCACACCAGGCATTATAGCCTATAGCAAATTCTACATTATTCAGTTCCTTCCAAGAGAACTTGTACTGTTTTCTTCATTCAGTAAGATACATAGGAATTGGTAGATTCTCTGGAGAAGGAAATGGCAACCCACTCCAGTACTCTTGTTAGAAAATCCCATGGACAGAGGAGCATTTTAGGCTACAGTTCATGGGGTCGCAAAGAGTCAGACACAACTGAGCAACGTCACTTCACTTCACTTCACTTCACCTAAAGTTACTTGTTTTTCTTTGAAATGCGTAGAAGTTAATGAGAGGTCCAGAAAGTACACGGAGGGCTAGAATCGTACTTCTTGATTATATACTTCCTCTCAGAGTTGAGTACCATGACAGTGGATATGGACAAGCCCGAGTTTGGAGACTACGATGGATTTGTTCAAGAGCTCTGAATGGTGAAACCAGAAGGGAGATTTTTGTGTATGGGAAAATATCTTGCTCAGTGTTGGTCAAGAAGGCAGTATAAAACCAGGGTGTGGAAGATATAGATTTTAGGAACAAGATGTAGAGTAACAAACTATTAGAATAAGAATATTATTACACTTAAGTTCTGGCTCCAATTCTAGCTCTGTAGTAGTAACTTATTTTATACATTATGTCAATTGGCATTTATAGCAATTGTGTGGAGAAGGCAGTGGCACCCCACTCCAGTACTCTTGCCTGAAAAGTCCCATGGACGGAGGAGCCTGGTAGGCTGCAGTCCATGGGGTTGCGAAGAGTCAGACAGGACTGGGCGACTTCACTTTCACTTTTCACTTTCATGCATTGGAGAAGGAAATGGCAACCCACTCCAGTGTTCTTGCCTGGAGAATCCCAGGGATAGAGGAGGCTGGTGGGCTGCCGCTATGGGGTCGCACAGAGTCAGACACGACTGAAACGACTTAGCAGCAGCAGCAATTGTGTGGGGTTGACTAGTGAGGCCTCTCAAGTTCTGAGACTGGTCTTCAGACTAAGATTATTGTGATAATGACTAGTAAATGATAATTTACTAATTCACACATGTCTAAATGATAATTTGCTAGTACTAAAAAATTTTTTTTGGCTCCTTATATAGCATTTTCTATTGAAAAGGGTAAAATAAAACATACATAATGTTTCTTTTAATTTGTGAGAGCACTGAGTTATTAATACAAGTCACTGCAACCATCTGCTGACCCAGGCAAGAAGGGTGCTGTGTTTTAGAAAGTCCAGTCTTGCCCTCTTCCAATACTCTCCTTTATCCCATCATGAGAAATCCAAGGGGCCATGAGGATGTGCCCACTTGAAACCTGTGCCCTTCTTTGAGACCATGTCCCTGGCACCTGACATTCCCTGACTCTACTTCCTGAACCCATGTGGGGCTCTAATCCAGGTCTGTCTTTGGTGTGTGCACTTCTAGACCCAAGAGGAGGATAGGAGGTAGCTGGGTAGAGGGGGGATGGCAGGGAATGGATAGAACATCATCTATAGCATCTATATTAAGCCTCTTGATGATAAGAAACAGGAGGGAAAGAGCCATCGGTCAGCCTCTCGTTCTGAAAGAGATCGAATGATCCAGGGGACAGAAAATTCTAAATTCTAACTTAGCCTTCCTTCTTAGTGTTTATAAAGATACAATTTTCAAGGTAGAAACAAAAAAATTTTTTTAATGTTTTTGTTTTACAATTTTCAAAATAATTTATGACTTTATACCTTAAGTATTTAGACATGCGGTATGTGTTAGAGCCTGCATGAAATCTTTCTATGCAGATACAGATATAGAGATACATATAGATATATATCTATATTAGACATATAGCTATGAACAAGACAAGATCCCTGTCCCATTCTAATGGTCATGTCAGAGATTAGACTAGTAGGTGATACAGATGAAATAGAAAAATAAAAGGCATGTGAAAATGAAGTATAACTACAGGCTGATATGGAAAATAGTAGAAAGGAAGGGAAGGCAGTGTTGTGTGGGAAGTCCTCCTAGATGAAGTAGTATCATTTGGCTTCCTGGCCAGAGTGTGCTGAACCCTTGGTCTAGGGTTCACATATTCTTTAAAATCTCTTGTGTTATTTTTTTCTTTGCTCCATAAACTGCTGTTCACCTTTATTAAGATATTTAATAGTGAGGACAATTCTTACATGCTTGCCACGTCAGCTTCTCACCACACATGTCTTTCTCACCACTCATTTACTCCATAACCCACTCACCATGGCTTCTGACCCCACCACTCTCTCACAGATCATCTCTAGCCCCCTAATTGCCTATGTTCTCTCCTATTGTACTTGACTTCTCTGATGCCTGTGCTATAATTATTCTATTCTTCCTTACTTGTCTTTACAATAGCATAGTTTCTCCCTGTGTGATTCTCTTTTTCTATAAATGCCTCCCCCTCGATTGCCTACTCCTTAAATGCTGAGTCAACTCAAGAGTTCCATTCTCATCTCATCCTATACAATTCTGTTTTTGCTGTGCCTTCCATGGCCATAACTTCAATGATTCACATTTGCTTATGATTCCTCAATACCTTTATAGATCTTTGACTTCTATCAAAAGGTGGGAACTTCTAGTGGCCAACTCATTGGTTGTATAAACTAAAAACCAAGGATAGCCAAAGTGTGACAATTTTGTGTCACATGATCCAGATTGCAATTCTGGCTCAGAGGTGGCCTTGGGAAAGTTCCTTAGAGTCAGGCAACCTGTTTCATCATATATAAAAGGGAATTAATCCCTCACTAGGTGTCTGAAGGATTAATTGTAATATCCACCACAGTCTATTAACTAGTTGACAGATATCTCACAAGAATTTCTATTTTTATGATGTTTTTCATTCTTCTAACTGGTCAGCTCATCCTTTCAACTCTACATCTGAAATCTTTCTCACATTTCTCTCCTTCTTTCTGTTCAAGTTCAGACTTTGCTTCTAGTCTTTTCCCTTCTCCCTTCTGGCCCATGTATTGTTATTATTGATATATTTCTAAAGGAGAGATAAGGGCAGCACTTTATGTTGGCAGTAGGATAAAGTCTGAACATTTAAGTCCCTTTGCAAACTGAATTCAAGCTTTATCATTACCTCCATCCTACTCATGCACAGACATATACATGTTTCCTATCTTCTAACCATACCAAGCTACCCTGTTTCCTGAATATTCCAAGTACAGTAAGCTTCATCTGTGACTCTGATTGAGTCTTGTCTTGAGCAGGAAAACTCATCTCTCTCTATTCTGATAAAATTCTGTTCACCTTTCAAGATATGCCTCAAATCTTTAACTTCTCAATATAGCCACCTTCCCCTGCCAAGTTCCGAAGTAAATCTTTTCTTTGGTAAATCACCACTAAATATAGATCGTAAGTTCCACTGGGGCAGAGACCTCTGTCTCCTAGCACTTAGGGCAGAAGCTCTCAAGTCGTAGCAGGTATTCAGATGTTATTACAGCATGAGTGCCATCAGCATGTTTTAAACAATTTAGCCAACTAGTCCCATTTACTTTTCTCGTGACAACAAAAGTTGTCAAGATTCAGAGATTTAAGGAAGATTGTTTTCAGGATTCTAGTTTTGAGATTTAAAATACACTTTCTCTGTAAATTATTTTTTCATAATTGACTACTTGAAAACAGAGAGGAAGGAAATGAAGAGAGAGAAAATAACTCACTGCTCCAAAAGGAGGTTGGCAGTGGGGTGGGCGGGGAGAAGATTCTTGGAGTAAATATGAAAGAATTTAAGACATAAGTAAAAGAAATTAAATTTTTCTTAGGTTTCATTTTTGTTTGCTTGCTTGGCCGTTTGTTATATGGAAGAATATTGATTTAAGTTTTATTAGCTCAGGAATATGACAAAGGTTCTAAGAATGATAACACTGTTACTAGGTCTTGTGAATCCTTGAAAAGTTTAAGGACTAATGAACCCTAGTTCTTTTAAAAATTATTTGCAAGCTTAAGTATATGACCTCTCTGCATGTTCAGACCAGTGTCTCAATGGTATGGCCAATAAGTTAAGTTTGAAACCTACCTTCTCCTGAAAATCTTGATAATACAGATCTTCCCATTACCACTACCATTTTATTATGCCTTATAATCATAACTTGTATTTATGTGGTTATATTTATGTTTTTTTATTCTCTGAACTAAAATTTCTTCTATGCACACTCCCTAGATTATTTTTCTCAATTTTTAAATAAAACCAAGGCAAATTCTTCAACCTTCTATAACTCAGGGTTAAAACTAGGTAAAATATCTATTAACTAAGTACTCAATACCTAATTGAAATTCATAATTAAAACTATATCTTCATCATTATGGAAAGTTATTTTGAAAGCTTACCAAAAGAATTGCTCATATTTATCATTAATATTATTACCATCATATTATTTGACATCTTAAGGCCTCTTCACTTCTGTAATAAATTCAAATGTACAAAGCATCCGCTCTCTTTTCTCAAACATTCATAAATTCTATGATTCAGAAATTAAGTTATTCAAGGTTATAAGGCATTCCAAAGGCACTGAAAGGGACCCTCTCTTAATTTTTTGTTTTTCATTTTTTATCTGTAAGTCATTTAGGCATGTAAATAGAGGTTTCTAGTAGTTTCATGCACTGCCTTTGTCTTTTGTGGTTCTGAATACGAATTCAGTCAAGACAAAGAAACTGGAAGATATTTTGATCTGAAAGCTATAAGAATTCATAAGGGAATGAGTTGGTTTCTTCTCTGCTTTGTAATGCAAAGAAGTGCATTCCACAAAATCAGATGAAACAAGCCATTAATTTGACAGTCTCAGTTCTCATAGCTATTGATTCAGAAAGCTAAAAACAGACATGGAAGCTGATTGGCTCCAATTAAGAGTCGTGAAGCTTGAGGTAAGAAGAAATGAGAGAGTATTGGGAGAAGAAGAATCATTCGCTAACAGAATCCTTCTTAACATTTTCTCATGAATGGGTATGAACTCTTGGTCTCCTGGGTTTCAGTTTGTTTGTTTTTTGTACTTTTTCATTTATTGACTCTCTTTATGGAATAGTCTCAGAATGTTTGTTTAGCAAACAAAAGATATTTATCTTATCGTGTGCGACATTTTCATGACAACACACTCAAGAGCTTCCTCATAAATCTCAAGAAATATTTTCAGTTCCTTCTATACAATTTTATATACATGGAAATACCTCTGGATATACTCTTACCAATAGACTAATCAATATAGACTCTATAGGTATACACTTATTTTAGCACATACATCATCTTGCATGGAAGAACTCCTCTCTTTAGAGGTATGTAGCAAGCCTTCTTTTTTTGGCCCTTATCAATAAGAAGACTAACTAACTCTCATGACCACCTTTAGTGCATATAAATAACATATGTGTGTATATATAGTACTGTTTTTTAATGTTAAGGTCTTAGTAAAGAGTGCTACGAAAAGGAAGACTCAAAGAGGAAAATGTTATTCACATTTTTAAGAACAATCCAGGCAACAGTAGTGTAGTGGGTTGCAGTTTGCTTCTCCAATCTAAGAAAGCAGTATACCATTATTTGGAACTGCAATTATGAAAGGCCAACATTTCTTCAAATATTCCTTTCAAAATGTCAATTTTTTTCTCATGTTTTAACTCAGTGATAGAAATGCAATTTTTTCCTTTTAATGATGATAATACATTTATATCTTGGGTAACTTTTCATGTATAATCAAGTGACAGGAAGGCTTTTTTCTGAGATGTGGGGATGCTGATGAGGAAAATCTTGATAGATAACATCAATTATCAGTTATAATCAATTATCAGTTATCAGTTCCCTATCATTTGTTAACAAATCCTCAGTTGAAAAACCTTCTGACCAGCTTTGCACTAGACAAAAATTTGCTGTACATTGGATATAACCTAACTCTAATAGAAGACGATTGCATTTCCAAGCAGAAAAAAAAAATAAGATGATTGTAATAAATCTAACATCACAGCAACAATTCATGGAGCTTAATTATGACACTACTAAATGTGAAAATCTATTCAGCGCTAGGAACACTTTTCACATTACATTCACGCTAAAGATTGGCTGTTAAGAGCTCATTACTGGTATTTTTCTAAAGAGTGGTTTATTAAACACAGTTACCTAATAAGCATCTTTGGTGGTGCAAATTGCTGAAAACAGTAATGAGTCTGATTAGACTTCATTTCAATTACGACAGCTTGTCTAGCAAAAAATTTATATATGTATATATAACTTTTTTTTTTTCCTGCTGCTTCAAAATCTGGTTACAAGACACTCCAGAGTTTAAAAAATAAAAAGCCACCTCTGTATTTCCTTTCCACACTAATGAGGACAGAATTGTCCAAGTCATCATCCAATTTACACACTGGGAAACTAGATGGACAAAGTGGAGTCACAATCATGTTTGCTTAAAAACAGCAAAGGCTGCCTTAACTAATATGTCTAAATAAGGTCACCTTTAGTTGCTCTCTGCTTTGTTTTTTGTTTTTTTTTTCCTTAGGAATATACAACTATAAATGAGATGGAGACTTAAACATGATCCTTTCCTATTTGGATTGTGGAGGTTGTTCTCCAGATTAATAGGCTCACCTTTCAATTATGTTTTGTCCATGGATCTACTACTTAAAATCATAACAATACAGAATGCTGTTGGATTGTGCATGCTAATTATCGCACTGATTTTTTTTTTTAATATATTGGGAAAAAATAAAAGAAGCCCACTTTTATGAATGTGCACTAATACATCAGAAAGTGTAAAGGAATGTTCATTAGACACTAAACTTGATTTTTATATTTTTAAAAAGTATGTTATTTAGCCACATTTAACAGCTAACCTCCTATTAAATCATGCCTGAATATACTGCTCAAATTGGAAGAAAAAAATTGTTAATGTAAAAAGCCTTTTAAGTGATTAAGCTGTCATTGCTGTCATTCGAGCATTCTAGTAACATTTTAATGCTTCCAAGGGCTATGGCTGGGTTTGCAATCCACTATTTTATATTTTCTGAATAGATTATTTTTAAAGTATAATATCATTTGACACTGAACTGGATAAAATAATTTCTGAAGTAAAATATGAAAACAATGGCTGGATGTAGAAGCATTTTAAAAAAGGAAGGCATAATAAAAAGTGCTAACCTGAAAAACTTCTCAAGTTAGCTAAGTGATCACGTAATGGCCGTAAGACTGAAAAGTCATATATAAAGGAAATTATAGTACTCTTGTAGGCATTTGAATACTTTCTAAAAGATTTACTTAAAAGGAGACCAGTTCCAGGTATTTACTTAAAAGGAGTTCCAATTAAAGGTTCAGTGAGGAGGAATGCACTTTTAAATCTGTGATTCATTAATTCTGTCAATTTTCTGTTCTGTTTAAGAGGGGAAAAAAAAAAAACTTTGGTACAGAAAACACAAGAACAATTCTAAATTTACAATTGGAGTACTTTCCTAAGTCAGTTATTGTATGTTTTAATTTTTGCATTTCAAGGATTTCTTAAACATTTCATCTAACAAGATTCTAATGAGGTGTTTTTCTTTTTGAATAAAATTGAGAACATATGTCAATATACAATATTGTCATTAGGTTTTCTTCTTGAAAAAACTTTATATATGTAAACCTAGACCTCCTTGAAAATGCATAAGAAAGCAATGTTCATACTGTATTTGAGGTCATAAGACTTTTAATTTTTATTAACTATGGAGATGTGTATAAGAGACAGGTTCATGGGGTCGCAAAGAGTCAGACACAACTGAGCAACGTCACTTCACTTCACTTCACTTCACCTAAAGTTACTTGTTTTTCTTTGAAATGCGTAGAAGTTAATGAGAGGTCCAGAAAGTTCACAGAGGGCTAGAATCGTACTTCTTGATTATATACTTCCTCTCAGAGTTGANGGTCGGCGCTGGGTCTGTGCCGCCGCGGGTCTGGGCACTTCTTGGGTCTTCTTGGAAGAGCGGCCGTCTGCGGCGGTGAAGGTGGCGCTCGCGTAGCCAGTTGGGGTTGGGGGGGCGCCGGGGCGCGGGCCGGCGGGAGGATGGCCTCCCCGGGCACCGACAGCCCGGGGAAGAGCCTGCAGTACCGCGTGGACCATCTGCTGAGCGCCGTGGAGAGCGAGCTGCAGGCGGGCAGCGAGAAGGGCGACCCCACGGAGCGCGAGCTGCGCGTGGGCCTGGAGGAGAGCGAGCTGTGGCTGCGCTTCAAGGAGCTCACCAACGAGATGATCGTCACCAAGAGCGGCAGGTGGGCGCGCCGGCTCCCCGCCCGGCAGCACCCTCCCCTGACCTTTCCGCTCATTTCCGCTCGGGCTGGGAATAGACTCGCGGGGCCTCTCCCTTTCCTTCTGGGCCTTCTTCGCAGAATTGTTACTTTCCTGGGGAGGACGGGGTGCCTCAGATAGTAAAGAAGCTGCCTGCTATGCGGGAGACCCCGGTTCCGATTCCGGGCAGATCCCCTGGAGAAGGAAATGGCAACAGGCTCCAGTACCCTTGCCTGGAGAATTCCGTGGACACGGGAGCCTGGTGGGCTACAGTCCACGGGGTCGCAAAGAGTCGTACACGATTGAGAAGCTAACATAACCCTGGGGAGGGTGACTCCCCCGGAACTCGGGGGACCCATGCCTCGCCCGCTCTTGCCCCGGGCCTGACCCGGGTGCTGCGGCCTCTGCCAGGTCCAGTCCCATCTGCCTACGGAGGCCGGAGGCTGAGGGATGAGGGATGGTGGGGTGGGCGCATGCGGATCTAGGTGAGCCCTGGGAAGGAGCACCTTGCTGGCCCCTTTTAAGTTCCCAGGGGGAGCTTCCTGCCCCAAATGACAGATGCCCCTGCCTTCGGCCTCAGGATCCCATCTGGGGTCCTCCAGCTGCGCCCTTTCCTTTGCAGGAGGATGTTCCCGGTGCTGAAGGTGAACGTATCCGGCCTGGACCCAAACGCCATGTACTCCTTCCTGCTGGACTTCGTGGCGGCCGACAGCCACCGCTGGAAGTACGTGAATGGGGAGTGGGTGCCCGGGGGCAAGCCGGAGCCGCAGGCGCCCAGCTGCGTCTACATCCACCCCGACTCCCCCAACTTCNAAGAGACAGCCATGTACTCCTTCCTGCTGGACTTCGTGGCGGCCGACAGCCACCGCTGGAAGTACGTGAATGGGGAGTGGGTGCCCGGGGGCAAGCCGGAGCCGCAGGCGCCCAGCTGCGTCTACATCCACCCCGACTCCCCCAACTTCGGGGCGCACTGGATGAAGGCACCCGTCTCCTTCAGCAAAGTCAAGCTCACCAACAAGCTCAATGGAGGGGGCCAGGTAGGTGTGAGGGGCGGGGGTGGGGCCGACTCCAGGATTCTGCACCTTCTTGTGGCAGAGAGCTGGAAGGGCGCTGCTGGCTGGAGGTGAAGTCTGCCTTCCTCAGTTAAGCCCTCAGTGCTGTTTATAGTAAGCTGACGGCAGTAACACCCGGGCCTGGAGTGCGAGCCGGGAGAGGGCGGCAGTTCTCGAGCTCTGGGGGAGCTTCAGTGTCCTAGCCTTCAGCTTCCCTGGGGCAGAGAAAATACGCATGTCGAGGGTGAGTGCTCACTCCAGAGCTGAGTGTGCCCGCATACTGACTGCGTGGAGTCTGAACAGACTTGCAAAGCTGTTCTTTTCTACAGATAGTCTTTCCTTGAGGAGTGTTTCCGAAAGCCGCACTGGCGCTCAGGCATTCCAAGCTGTCTACAGCTGGCCTGGAAGCTGCAGAACTTTGTTCTACCAGGTCAAGCACGTCCTGAAAGGCAGGCGTTGCCTCTGACCCTGTGCAGCGTCTCTCATTCCTTTTCCGACCTAGTCGCGGGAGCAGCACCGACGGGCAACCTACCACCTTCAACTTGCTCACTCACTCAGGCGTGTCCGACTCTGTGTGACCCCAGGGACTGTAGCCCACCAGGCTCCTCTGTCCATGGGATTTTCCAGGCAAGGATACAGGAGCAGGTTTCCATTTCCTCCTCCAGGGGGTCTTCCCAACCCAGGAATCCCTCGTCTCCTGTGTCTCTTGCATCTCCTGCATTGCAGGCGATTCTTTATGCCCCGAATCACCAGGGAAGCCCCCCGGCGTCAGCAGTAAAGACATTTTCCTATGAGCTGCAGGAGTTTTGCGTTTACATCAGGACAAATGGAGGTTTTGTTGTCTTTAACGGTGGGACTTTGAGGATCGCAGTTCCTGTGTTTGTGTCTCAGATCATGTTGAACTCCTTACATAAGTATGAGCCTCGAATCCACATCGTGAGAGTTGGTGGTCCACAGCGCATGATCACCAGCCACTGCTTCCCGGAGACCCAGTTCATCGCGGTGACCGCTTACCAAAATGAGGAGGTGAGGCCCGGGAGTCAGGGGGCTTGTGTGTGTGTGTGAGGAGTGTGCTTTAGAGTCTAAAGTTTAGACGGATAATTAATGCCTTTTCAAATAATTTCCCATAACAGCACAGGACAGAAGGAGAAAAGTTTTAAAATAAGTACTCATTCAAGCACTTTCTCCTTTAGTTTTCCCTAAAAGTGTCTAAATCTAGAAGCATCCACTAAATGCTCAAAATGAAAAGATGAATCAAACATTCAGGTTCAGCACCGTAAGATTTCTTGAGAACAAGACTTCAGAGAGAGAGAGAGAGAGAGAGATGTTTCCTTACTCTGAAAACCTTCCTGAAAGGGTCGGGGGCACCCCTCCAAGTCTGTGCTGTGTGAAGAGTCAACTAGATACAAAGTTTAGTGCCTGTGAATCTGCGTCTACGCCTGATCCCAAAGGACAGACAGTAGGTGATTAGCTGGTGAGGCTGTGGGTGTTGACCGCCAGCCAGACTGGAAGTCACTCTCCCTAAGCGGACCTGCGTTAGGGTTTGAGCCATGTTTGTTAGACTGATGCACACAAAATATTGTCAGTAGTGAAGAAGTGAAAAGAAAGTCACTCAGTCGTGTCCGACTCTTTGGGACCCCATGGACTGCACAGTCCAGGCCCGAATACTGGAGGGGGTGGCCTTTCCCTTCTCCCGGGATCTTCCCAACCCAGAGATTGAACCCAGGTCTCCCGCATAGTGGGCAGATTCTTTACCAGCTGAGCCACAAGGGAAGCCCTTGTCAGCAGTAGGTTAAATTCATTGTTGTGAATTCCATTTCGGAAATCCACTTAGGAAATCAGCATTTAAAAGCTTTACATAAATGTGCTGTTCTTCATGAAATGTGATAGTTACTCAGCTACTTCAGATTCAAATAGGAAAATATACTTGGAAAGAAGTCTGATTATATTTGAATATTTAAAGGGGGTATTGGTGGTGCCTGATTTCTTGGGGGCTAATTAAGTCCTCTGACTAAGGAGCAGATACTAGTAGATGCAACTTCTTGTTTTTCAGATCACAGCTCTTAAAATTAAATACAATCCATTTGCAAAAGCTTTCCTCGATGCAAAGGAAAGGTGAGAGAATGCTAACGATCCCCCTTGGGTGAAGAAGTGTGCAGAACGATGAGCTAATACTGCAGATACTGTTTCCTGAATGTCCTCCTTGACCATTCAATACACTTTCTTGACAGAAGCGATCACAAAGGTACGATGGACGAAGCAGGAGACGGCCAGCAGCCTGGGTACAGCCAATGTACGGTTCGTTGCACTCTGCCCAGGCGGCCCTTGTCTCAGGGACTAGCCTGTCTGGGGCAGGGGGCTGGGGATGGAACAGACAGGGCTTCCGGGTGCGCTTGGGGGGCACACCGCTCTTGGCTGTGCAAGGCAGTGGCCCTGCGTGTCGATGCTGTTCCTACTGGTCATCGAACTGCTGGTCCCAGCCTCTGCTCCACCTGGGGCTTCCGGATGCTCCCCACCCGCTGCCAGCTCACGGGATTCCTGACAGAGGAGCCTGGGTTCTTTTGCTTTGAGGCCACTCCAGAGGCTTCGTAGGTGGCATGATGGTANGCAGTTGCCAACACTCATGTACTACAATTTTATGGTGCTGAGTAGTTTGAAAGTTTCTTCACTTGTGTTATCTCATTATGACAGCCCAGGAATCAAGGTATTTTATTATCTTTGCTGTGAAGATGTCCAGAGTCACTCGACTCAGAGGTGGCAGAGACAGAACTCCAGTTGGTTTTTAACAGTGACTTTGTGGCATTTGTTTTAACCAACAAAGGGCCTGGAAGGGCCAGTGTCCTGGCAGGCAGCGGAAATGCTGTCCCACTGACCACCCTCCTCAAAATTTCCCTGCCTTCCTCGCAGGCTTCTCGAATGATGCCACACTGCCTTGGTCCCAGGCGGGTGTGACTCGAGCCAGAGTACCCGAGACAGGGAACCGGTCCCAGAGCTGAGATGGTGACTGTGGGCACCAGAAGGCACCTCTCCCCCCACTGTCTAGTTCTGTCCTCCAGAGCACCATGTCCAAAAATGTGTTGTGTAATCTCACATATTTCTCCTCAAGGAAAGAATCCCATAATGAAACTACTTTGGGCAACACTGTACATTGCGTTTCCCTTCAGTGGGTCCCAGGGCACGTTAGCCCACAGGAGGTGCTTGGAAGTCTTAGAGTAAAGAATTCTGTTTAAAACGCCATCCCACCTTTATCCAATCACAACACCCTGTTTTCAAGTAATAATAATGTTTCTCAGACTTCAGTGGAATATACTCTGTGCCAGTCATTATTCTAAGTGCTGTACATGTTTTAATTCATGTAGTCATCACAACAGCCCTGTAAATATCCTGAGGAACCAAGGCACAGAGCAGTTACTGAGACACACAGCTGAAGAGCGAGCAAGCCCAGCCCCTGGCCTCAGCTCCACACTTAAAACCTCCCACCAAACACACTTTGGATAATGCTGCCCTTGACCACTGTTCTTGAACTTTTCCTGCCCACCCATCACTGAGTGGGATGGAGAACCCACAGATCAAACCATGCCCCCTATTTTCAGATGGTACTTGAAAATAAGTAGGAAGAAGTGTTTCTCTTGATGCTTGGGATTTTTTTTTAATATCATTAATTTGTTCAGAAACAAAAGTGTAGGAAAAAATCTTTTTAAATCAAGAGGCGTTGGGGTAAAACTTACACTGGCACCTCCTAGAAAGTGAAAAATGAAAGTGTTAGTCACTCAGCTGTGTCCGACTCTTTGTGACCTATGGACTGTAGCCTGCCAGGCTCCTCTGTCCATGGAATTCTCCAGGCAGGAATACTGGAGTTGGTAGCCATTCTGTTCTCCAGGGGATCTTTCCAACCCAGGGATTGAACCAGGTCTCCTGTGTTACAGGCAGATTCTTTACTGTCTGATCCACCATGGAAGCCCAGCACTGGGTCTTGTAGGCACGTCCTAGAGAACCTGTTAAAAGTTGACTCCACTGCCTAGATAGCTGCCTACCTATCTCTCCCCACTTTTCTCTGGCACAATAAAACATTCGTCCTACAAAACCTCACTTGGGCATCTCTCCTCTCTGAAGCCTCCTCTCCATCATATGTGGAATGCAAACATCACCTGCATTACCTGACTTCTTAAGGTTGCTGGTTATGACTTAACTGAGAGGTAAAAAGAGGAGAGCTGAGAAAGTCCTCTTGGGTCCCAGCTGAGGTAGATTTTCTTGAAAGTTCAAATGCCTCCCGAGATTCTAGCTCCAGACGAGACCCCAACAGGTTGTCTGCCTCCTCTGCACTTCCTGCACCTTGTCCCTTCCTGAGCGTGAAGATTCTTTCCTAGCATAAAACCTTCAACTAAGTCTTCCGCAGTTCACTGCCCCAGTGTTTATGAGTCCCCAGGATTGGGGGAATATTTCTTTATTTAAATGAAGTCTCCTGTGGGCTGAAGCTCACACTTTCCCATGGAGGGGCTCCACAGCAGGAGAGGACCCTGAAGGAAGAGCAGGCGGTGTCATTGCTCCCTGCAGTTGTCGTTTCCCAGCCATTTCATGGCCTCTTCCTTCCGTGACCCTCCCATTTTCGCTCTGTAGTTTTAAAGGCAAGTGGTTTGGTGGAGGTGGACCCCTGGAGGAGTGTGAACACAAACAGGCCCTTTGATGTGTGTGTTTCGCCCCCTACTTTCATATCCTATTAATGCCTTGACATTTTTATCTGCTGATACTGGTTTCTGATTTATGACTTTAAACACAAAATCTAGAAGCTGTGAATTAAAAGCCACTCCTGAGAAGTCCCTTTAGTGTGCAGGCTAGTTTGGTGGGGTAGGGACATGGGGCCATGAGAAACCAAAAATGTCTTTCCAGAGCTAGGAAGAAAATGCCCTGGGAATTGGTGACCTTAGCAGACTAAGATTTTGCAACCACAGGGTGGAGCCAGGACTTCTCATTCACTGTTTGTGAATGTGGCAATTTGACAGCATTTTGGAGAAGAATCCATAACATCTCAGGAAGTCATGCACAGACAAATCTGAAAAAAAAAAAAACAAACACCTAAATTTAACACCAAAGATCAATCTCACAAACATAATGTTAGGTTTCAAAAGCAAATTAGAGATCTAGAAGAAAAAAAAAATTTAAGGCAAATTAGAGATCTAGAAAGATAGATNAAAAAAAAAAAAAAACAAACACCTAAATTTAACACCAAAGATCAATCTCACAAACATAATGTTAGGTTTCAAAAGCAAATTAGAGATCTAGAAGAAAAAAAAAATTTAAGGCAAATTAGAGATCTAGAAAGATAGATATGGTATAATTCCTTAAACCTTGTAGGCTGCTACCTATGTATTTTACACATAGCAAAATTATGAAGACACTGAGATGATGCATGCCATCTACAGGATAGTGGTTGCTTCCTGGGGTGATGACTGGAAGCAGACATGGTCTCTGTTGTTTTCTCTGCTTTTCAATATGTTTGAAACATGTGATTTTCTTTTGAGAACATTTTTTTTTAAATTATGAGAGTTCAGATTGACTAGTAAGGCACTCACTCTATAAAGTCCTTTGAATTAAGGGTTCCATTGTGCCAGGCGACATAAGTAAAGAGAAATGGCATTTCCAATCTCAGTAACATTATCTCCCATTCCTCTTCTTAGGAATGTTCCTGGCTGATATCATTGAGAAATACTTTGTCTCCCCAACCCTGTTCCGAGTCATCCGATTGGCCCGTATTGGGCGCATCCTGCGTCTGATCAAAGGCGCCAAGGGAATTCGTACCCTGCTCTTTGCCTTAATGATGTCCTTGCCTGCTCTGTTCAACATCGGCCTTCTGCTCTTCCTGGTCATGTTCATCTTCTCCATCTTTGGGATGTCTAATTTTGCATACGTGAAGCACGAGGCTGGCATTGATGACATGTTCAACTTTGAGACCTTCGGCAACAGCATGATCTGCCTGTTTCAGATCACCACGTCGGCTGGTTGGGACGGCCTCCTGCTGCCCATCCTAAACCGCCCCCCTGACTGCAATTTGGATAAGGAGCACCCAGGGAGTGGCTTTAAAGGAGACTGCGGGAACCCTTCAGTGGGCATTTTCTTCTTTGTGAGCTACATCATCATCTCCTTCCTGATTGTGGTGAATATGTACATTGCCATCATCTTGGAAAACTTCAGCGTAGCCACAGAGGAAAGCGCAGACCCTCTGAGCGAGGATGACTTTGAGACCTTCTATGAGATCTGGGAGAAGTTCGACCCCGATGCCACCCAGTTCATCGAGTACTGTAAGCTGGCAGACTTTGCAGATGCCCTGGAGCATCCTCTCCGCGTGCCCAAGCCCAACACCATTGAGCTCATCGCCATGGATCTGCCAATGGTCAGCGGGGATCGCATCCACTGCTTGGACATCCTTTTTGCCTTCACCAAGCGGGTCCTGGGAGATAGCGGGGAGTTGGACATCCTTCGGCAACAGATGGAGGAGAGGTTCGTGGCATCCAATCCTTCCAAAGTGTCTTATGAGCCAATCACGACCACGCTGCGGCGCAAGCAGGAAGAGGTATCAGCGGTGGTCCTGCAGCGCGCCTACCGGGGACATTTAGCCAGGCGGGGCTTCATCTGCAAAAAGACAACTTCCAATAAGCTGGAGAATGGAGGCACACACCGGGAGAAAAAAGAGAGCACCCCATCCACAGCCTCCCTCCCCTCCTATGACAGTGTGACTAAACCCGAGAAGGAGAAACAGCAACGGGCGGAGGAAGGACGAAGGGAAAGAGCCAAAAGACAAAAAGAGGTCAGAGAATCCAAGTGTTAGAGGAAAGCAAAAATTCAACATTGTACAGACTTAAAACTTGCAAGTGAAAGATTGTTTACAAACTTCCTGAATATTATCAATGCAGAACAGCTGTGGAGACACTTTATCCCGAAGATCTATACCAAACGTAGTCTGCTTACCATGTACCACGGTTGCATCTTGAGCAGTGACCTGCCAAGGGCAAAGGACCCTGCTCCCTGGACTCACAGATTTTCTAATGCTTGGGCAGGTGGTTACTGCATGTTCCACATCAGTCAATGCAACTTAGGACAAAACTAACAGGATACATAAAACAGAGGTGAGGCTGCCGGGACCAGTGTATTTCCGTTGCAGCCAGATGGATTTTTTGTTTGTTTGTTTTTCATTTTGTTGATTCTCAGAAGCAGAAAGCATCACTTTAAAAGTTTGTTTGTTCATGCAAACTCTATTTGCATTCTTACATTAGTTAAGCTAAGCAGCAAAAAGAAAAAACACACACACTCACATATAGCCCATGTCATTTACTTGTCAGTTTCTTTGACATAAAGCCGCATCTTCTCCACATGGGCTTCACGTGGTTTGGAGATGGGTGGGGGAAAACAATCAGGTATCTTCAGGCTGAGGAGGACTTACTCAGGCCGATTCCAAACATTGTGTTCGTTCAATGCGTAGAAATGATTTGCATGATGGCATGCCGTGATCAGGAGTCATGCATGAGAACCATACACCACAGGACACTACTAACCCTGTCCCCTGCACTGGGTCAGCCTTTGGACAGGACCCAGCCCTGCACCGTTCACTGTATTTGGAGAAAAAATGGTAAGCATTCCATGCCCGCTGCAATTCTTTCTGAATTCTTAGAAGTCTTTCGTACACCTTCTGGGTAGGGAAACATAACCAACCAATTGACCACCACCACCAACAACAAAAACAACAAACCCAGTCCAACAAGCAGATGGATCCGTTGTGTGTATATGTTTAACAGACATCTCTAACATACAGCCATTGTTGCACATTTTGAAAGATGAACTCTTTAATGCTGCTCTGTGTCCCATACGTGGGGAAACTTTGATCTCGAATGGCTTGTGTTAATGTCACTGTAAAACCAAATCTTAGGGCTAAAAACAAATATCAAAAAAAATTTTTTCATTTATATCTTGCAATATTTATGATGATTGTTTAGCCTTCATACTGGAGAACTGACACTTTTCGGGGGTAGAGAGAAACGTGCTATTCAAAGTAGCATGTTATCTCTAGAAGGTCATTTGGGGAACTTAAAACAACCTTTCGCTGGGGGTAAAGGGGTGCTCACTTCATCAGTATCATGTCCTTCTGCATTGTGGCTTTCTCCAGGCTGGGGTCCACATGGAGAGGGGTTTAGATATTCCGAACGGGCCTCTTTCTTCCATGGAGTGGTTGTCACAAGCTCAGTTGCTGCACAGTTCCTCTTGTCTGCATCACATTCTTGCTCCATGCAGGGCTTCCTTTACCCACAGAGGTGGGTGAGGGCAGCAGCCCTGAGCTATGGCTGTGGTTTCCTTTATTTCTTATTAGAATAGATGGTCACTGGTGGGACCTCAGGAGAGATGGAGCCGCCTCTGAACCCAGCCCACTTGATTTCTTTATTGCACTGGTTCTCATGAGAAAGCAATTTAATATGAATCCTTAAGAACTTCTAGCTTCCCCCAGCACATTCCCTTTCAGCCAGTTTTGCCATCTGCTTAGCGACCTGCACATTGTCATTGGAGGGTGGCTTTGGCGGGGAGCGTCGTAGCTTCTGTTCTATCTCCCGCTTCTGGGAAGAGAGTTCTTAGTCCAGGGGTTTCTCATCCGATGACTAGATTTCAGAACTAAGATGCTACAGGTGAATGTGTCAGGAAGTCAATTCAAAGGATGAGGAGAGACTTCAGCATGCAAACCAAATCAAAATGAATTCTTCCTGAACCATACGGTAGAGGGGAAAAAACAACCCATAGTCAGACACACCAATCGGCCTTGCAGTAGGAGCACTTTGGATGTAATTTCACAGTCCACCTGACTAGTTTTGCATAGAACAAACCACAGCCAGTCAGTAAGCAGAGTTTTCTATCTTGCTGGACCACTAGAAACTCTGTCCAGTTCTCAGAAGCCTGCTTCTGCGACATCATCCGTAGAACTTTTTGTACTACACCCAATTCCAGGTTGGAAAGGCATTTTCTTCAGTGACCCTGCTAACTGCTAGGATGAATGTATAGTAACATGTACAGGCTACATCGTAAACAGCACAAAACAGAAGCTGACGTGTGGTTATTCTTTTTAAGAGAATTATAAATACTGTAATATATCATTTTATTTTATTGGCATGCCTTTTTGTAAATACAAAGTACTAACTTATTAAATAGGAAATGGCTTCTGGCTTATGCCATTGTCATGTTTATTTTTATTTTTTATACTTTTCTTTCTTCTTAGAATTTAGATGCTGTCAGCCAATGTACATCCCCAAACCAGACAGACAGACAAAAAATTTTTTATCGCTAATGGTCTTTTCCAAAACAACAAAAAATATATATATTTTTGTTCCAATGTGCAATAAATTCTAACCACTTCTATGCAAGATTTGGCTAAACTTCATAATTGTTCTTGTTCTTAGGTCTTGAGATGGGCCACAGAGCTATAAGATCCCGCTCTGTCCTCCAAGTGCTCGTGCTAGTGATGTCATTAAGCTACTAGAGCATATTAATGAGATTTTTTGAGCTCTGACCTTTTTTCCTTCCCCCAGGCCCTTGTCTCCCCACCCAGTAGGCTATCTCCTCAGTGACACACACAGGCCTTGGTATCTGACACCCATCAGCCAGCTTCATAGGGAAGAAGCCACCTCCACTCTATTTGAAGTTTCACTTTTTTTGTTGGTTTGTTTCTAAAAACTCTTCCCACCTTCTTTCTCCTCACCTGATGGCCCTCCACCCCCCCACTCATTCACGCACTCTCGCACTCACCCGCCCTGCTCCACACTTCTTTGGTAGTAAGTGACACCATCACCAGCAGTTTACACCCGCAGTTAACAGGCATTGAACTGAAAGAGTCAGTGACGGCGTTCTCGCACGTCTTCACCCAGTGGATAAGTGGCAACGCTTTGCCAAATATTAACGAAGCCAATCAAAAAGCAGCAGCAGCCACAGTATCACTGCACATATATATATATAGATATATAAATACAATATAAATATTTATTTTTTGTAGCCAGGTCCTTGGTGCAGTATTTATACTCCAGAATCCACCTTTAAAAAAAGGACAAAAAGCAAAAAGACATGTGTGATGCTGTTCATTTAAAACGCAGAGCCAAAGCCCCCGAGCAGCAGCTGACGTGGTTGCTGGTTTGTGTGAAAAACACTTTCCCCTCTTCTTTTCTTTAACCTCCTCATTGCTTAGGATGAGGAGACTCCGTCATTTAAAGCCGAGGGCGAGAGCAGGAGGCACTTCCCAAGTCAGCTGCCTTGCACCCACCCCCCTGAATGAGCCACTCTTGGCATCAGAAGTTGACTGAGGAGAGATTAACAGAAACTCCCAGTCAAAGCCCCTGGAACAGCAATGCCCAGAGTTCTCATTTTTTGCTGCAACCAACGTAAGCTTGTAAAAGACCAATAGTAAAGACTAGTGTATTAGTGAATGCATGGAGGCCAGCACTGCTCTAACCAAGACGTGATGAAAAGTACATCACTTCTATAAGCCAAAAGGAAACAAAATAAAAACAACCCTTTTGACTGTACAAGGGAAGCCTGTCTTGGTGTGCGTTTGTTGCTTGACTCTCCCAATATTTCTTATACCTGGGAAGTGGGACTTTAGCACATTTGGGGAAAGGAGGGGGACAAAAGGGAGAGAAATGAGGATTTCTCACTAAGTTCTGGCTAAAAAGCACGATTGGAGAGAAAAGCAAAGTCCTGATCTCCCCAGGTCCCCCCCAACCCACTGTGTGTCGCATTCCTCCCCTGCTGGGCCGCTGCTTCCAGCCCCATGATACCTGTTCCTCACCGGCCCCCCAGCAGAGCCCCCAGAGATGATGCCAGCCAACCCAGCTAGGCTGGCCTTACTCCTGCCTTTTTTGCCAGTACTTTAAGAAGAAAACCATCCCAACGCCCCACAGCTCGGGCGAGCACAATGCCCACAGCCTCCACTCTGCTAGCTACTGCTGGGCCCTGCCCTCCATCTCCCCCACCCACAAACCAGCAGACTCGGCTGGTCTCATTGGCACCACCCTGCCCCGCTTTGGGGACACCCCTCTCTAGGCCACGTCTCCCAGTCCAGGAACACTCAGGAGGATTTTGAAGTGCCCACTCTAGTCCGCTCCAGGAGCTCTGCTCTGGAGAGAGATGGCTGGTAGGTCAGTCCCCATCCTCCCCTCTCGGCCCCCAGCCTCCAGGCCTGTTGTGGAGGTTAGATGGCCATGGTTGTGACTTAGTGACTGAGTCCTGGGCATCTTCTGTAATGATGCCTCTTTCTTTTCTCAGATGTTGCCCAAAGTTTTGCAAAAAGCTTCGTTCATTTTCAGGTACCCCCACCCCCTAAAGAATTGGCTGCAGCTAGCCAGCCACGGGGGACATCAGGAGAGAAGAGGGAGTCTGGTGGGGAGGGGCCCAAGTTTTGCCATCTGGGCTGTGGCTCAGCATTGTGCTTTCTTGGATTCCCCTTCCAAGAGCACCAAGATTTCCTGTCAAAACACTCCTGAGGCGCCCCCTGCCCCTGCCCCCCACTGCTGTTTGCTGTACATAGAGGCTAAGTGGGGTGGGGTGGGCAGGTGTGCACGTGTGGTGTGTGTGTGTGTGAAGAATGTATATAGGTAAAGGGGAGTGCGGTCCAGTGGTTCCAGAAAAGGGACAGAACTCCTGTGTTCCATCCCTAGCTCAACCACTGACTCGCTGTGTGGCCTTGGGCAAGTCACTTAACCTCTCTGTGCCTCAGTTTCCCCGTCTGTAAAATGGGGATAATAATACTGACCTACCTCACAGGGGTGTTGTGAGGCTTTAACTAAATGTTTTGTAAAGTGTTTTTTGAGATACAGAGGCAAAGGCACTAGGGAAGGGCAAAGTATTTATTTGGACTTCCGGAAGATGAAATGGTACCATAAATGCTGCTATTCTGAGAGCCATTTTAAACTGCACTGCTCCAACCACCCCCGCTTCTCATCACCAGGACAGCAGGTCGAGAAAATGTCTTTCCTTTCACTTGCTTCTGGGGTTTGTGATTGTTCTAGACACAATTCTTTTACCCTTGCTGTATCTCCTTCCCTCACCCACTCGACTTGTTCCCTGTTCCGTTTATGCGGAAATGGCAGAAATGCTTGAGAAATGAGAATGTATAAGTGGATTGGAAGTTTATAGTCTGAAATTTCAATTTTACTTTGTACTGTACATCTTTTTACTTTAGAATTTGCAATAAAGGGTTACGTCAATCTTGTTTTCAACTCTCCTCTTGGACTGGCCTGTCATTCTGTCATTACTCTCGCACCAGAGCCCCTCGGCCCAGGGATGCCCACCCAGCAGGACCCCAGGGCATCTGCTGTCCTTCCCTGTGGTGGGAGCACAGTCTGAGTGAAGTCGGTGTGGGGGCTCACCCAGGCTCAGCTCCCTCAGTGGGGCTGGCAGTGCCCCACCCACTCAGGTGGGTAGGGAGACTTTGGGACTCCAGGGAGAGCTTCAGGAGGCCTTGCCTGAGTAGAGAAAGCAGCTTGGGGACAGCAACCCCTGGAAGTGGGCACAGCTCCAGCAGGGCCTCAGAGTAAACTGAAGCTCTGCATCTCACTGTGTCCTCCCTTTTCCCCAGCTCCATTGCTGCTCACAGATCATTCCCTCTGCACTCAAACTTTTGGTTCAAAGGAGCTCTGCATTCAAACACCTGACTATGCCACTAACTAGTTGTGACCAGTTTCCTTATGTGTAATGTAGATAATGTCTTCCTTCTTGGGTTTCTAAAGAGGGTAACAAATTATGTAACTGCTTAGCCTGGGGCCTGGCACACAGTGCTCAATGGTAGCTCTTAGTGGAAGAGTAAGTGCAAGATGAAGGAACTGAAGCTGACAACGAATTGGGAGGGCCTGCCTCCCCTACCCTAGCCGGCAGGCTGGCACCTGAGGCCCTCCTCTTCCACTGGCAGCCCCACTGGCTATGCAGTCATTTCCAACCAACTGATAAACTGATCGTTCCCACCTTTACGTATTTTGTAACTTTTATATGTCAAAAGCGCCACCAGGTCTGTGCTCCCATTTCACAGCTGGGGTTACAGAGGCAAAGAGGTATGGGCCCCGCCTGCAGCCCAGGCCGCCGGGGACGTCAGCGGCTCTGCAGTCAAGAGTGGCTCCGCTTCCCCACAGCCAGGAACCCTGGCTGACCGAAGCAGGGGCGGGGTGGGCGGCGGGGGTCTGCCCAGCCGCACCCAGTCACCATCGCCGCCGGTGATCCACGGAATGAGTAGGATGAGCAGCGCCCCGGCGCCCAGCGCCCCCCCGAGGCCGGTGAAGAAGCCGAGAGCCAGCGGCCCGGCCCAGCCCGCGGGGCTCCGCTGATACGGCCCCTGGGGCAGTCTCTCCAGGATCAGCTCCAGCTCGTCCCAGTCGGGCTTGGGAGCCGAGGAGCGGCGGGAACGCAGGGCCGGGGCGGGGGCAGCGGGGGCGTCGGCTGTGGGCATGTAGGGCTGCCCGAACTTGCGCAGCTGTAGCGTTGCCTGCTGGTGGAGGTTCTTGCCCAGCTCCCGGGCCACGTCTGGGCGGCCGCTGCGCCGCAGGGCCCGGGCCACGCGGTCCCACGACAAGGACGGGGCCTCGGCAGCCAGCCAGGCCGCCAGCCGCTCCCGGCAGCCGTCGGACACGTCGGCAGGATCGGCCGCCGGCTTCCCCGCCGCCTCGCGCCTCCGCCGCCGTCGGCCTGGCATCGCCGTCGTGGGCACGGGCTCGGGCTGAGCCAGCTGGTCCTCCGAAAGCCTGGCCAGCTCAGCCTCGACGTCCGGCTCCGGCGCCTTCAGCAGCGATTGGAAGTGGCCGCACTCCTCCGGGGTTAGCAGCTGGGCCAGGCGGACGGCCGCGTGAGGGCCCATGGCGTCCACGGCCCCCGCCGGAGCCAAAGCCCAGCCCCAGAAAGCCAGCGCCAGGGCCCCCACCGAAGCACGCGCCGCCATCGCCGGGCGGTGACGGCGACCCACCGACAGTGGGGGGAGGAGCTCCGAATGCCCGCGGCTGGGGGAGGGGCGCCCACATCCAGGGACATGGGGAGGGGGGAACACCCAGGGATGAGAAGGGGGTCCTCCAACACAACTTGTAAAAGGAGGATCTCCTAACACCCAGAATCAGGAGTTAAGAGGGGAGGATCTCACAAAACCCCGGGGGGCTGAACTGAGTTTTCAATACCCAGGGATCGGTAGGGGGCCTGGAGGCTAGGCTCCCAGGCCCTTATATTGAAATGAGCCTCCTGTCTGGCCCATTTCTGTCAAACTTAGCAGGTCTCCCAACATCTCTTGATTCCCATTTACTGCCCCTCACCCACCACCTTAGACCCCTTACTCTCTTTATTTCCTATATCCAATCAATTCCCAAGTTTTCTTATTACCTGCGTGCTGTTGCTTCAGTGGTATCTGACTCTTTGCAGCTCCATGGACTATAACCCACCAGGCTCCTCTGTCCATGGTATTCTCCAAGCAAAAATACTAGAGTGGTTGTCTTCCCAACCCAGAGGTGGAACCCAAGTCTTTTATGTCTACTTTGGCAGGCGGGTTCTTTACCACTAGCCAACAAGGGAAGCCTTATTACCTACTGAATATGTATAGACTCTACCCTTTCCCATCCTCCCACAGGTGCATCCAAACCCTCATGCTCTGTTTGGATAAGGTAAGCAATCCTCAAATCCCCACACCGCCTCCACACACAGAGATTGAACTCGCTTCCTTTCCCCAAGTAAGCTCAGCTCAGGTGCTTTAGATTTTGGACTGCACTCTCCGCTCTGCCTGTCACTCCTCAGCTGACAAGTCCTTTCTGGGATGCCCTCCCTGCTTCCCACCCAGACCCTTGGCCCTGTGCCTTCTCTAGGCACCCCCATCTGCTCCCACAGCACCCTACAGCTCTGTCTTCCTACTGTCTCCCCCATTTGACTGTGTGTGTGTGCTGAGTCATGTCTGACTCCTTGTGACCCCGTAGACTGTAGCCCACCAGACTTCTCTGTCCATGGGATCCTCCAGGAAATACTGGAGTGGGTTGACATTTCCTCCTCCACAGGATCGTCCTGACCCACAGATCGAACCCACCTGTCTTGCATCCCCTGCATTGGCAGGTGGATTCTTTANGAAAATGCATAAGAAAGCAATGTTCATACTGTATTTGAGGTCATAAGACTTTTAATTTTTATTAACTATGGAAACTTTTTGAAATGTATGACTTGATTCAAACCAAAAATAAATACATAGCTAAAAAAAACCTTTTAAGTGATACTTACATTTGATTAAAATATTATGTGTACATGCTAGTTAAATAACTTAGAATGTACATGCTAGTTAAATAACTTAGAATAACTCAGATTATAAATAATTAAACAGATCATTTTTAGGATACAAGCATTGTTTAAAATCTTTTTCTTCCCTGTCATCTTTCCCCATTTTCTCTATATCCTTTCCACAACTATAGACAGAATACTTGAGCACACATATACGAGTCACTAGATTTGATTTTCCTCTATAACCTACCTGGATCACCTGCAGGGTTCTAGTTTTCCTGTTGTTTAGAAACTTTGGGTAAATAGGATGTACACTATTTGAAGAGGTAGCAGGAAGATTTGACTTATTTACTCTTCTAACACAAGCAACGAAAACTAACAAATTTGGATTAAATTTCTTTCAGATTATCTGCTAATTTATAAATATGACTGGGAAAATAACTTCCTTTTCCTTAAAATTATTAGCAAATACTGGAGCTTATGCAAAACTGAGGCCAATAAAATAGTTCATTATCATCAGTAAGAAGTTTAAAATTATAGAAGAGTGTTCACCATATAGAAGTAACTTCATTAACATCTTTGAATTCTGCTGACTGATTGAGAGCAACCTTACATTTCACTGCTATGTTAAAGTAAACTGTGTTTATTCATAACAGAATAGAGCTAGATTGGGATTAAAGTAGAATTTATGAGCAAAAAGGGCTTCCCTGTTGGCTCAATGGTAAACAATCTGCCTGCAATGCAGGAGACCAGGGTTCAGTCCCTGGGTCGGGAAGATCCCTTGGAGAAGGAAATGGCAACCCACTCCAGTATGCTTGCCTAGAGAATTCCATGGACAAGAGGAGCCTACTGGGTTATGTTCATAGGGTTACAAGAGTCAGACACAACTGAGTAACTCTTACTTACTTGTAAGCAAAAAAGAGGGATCTGTATTTCATGTGAAAAATGCCAGGGGATCAACCATTTATTCAATTTAGTCAAAACCTAAGCTTTTTTTTTTTTTTTTTTAATCACAATGACCTTGTGTGTAGATGAAACTATACAGTTGAATATTGTCATGGAGAATGCACTTAAGTGGAATCTGAAGAAACAATTTCTTTTTTTGTAGTACCTTCTATTGTTAGCTTTCTCCAAAGATTACTTTGTTGGACACCCCATCTAGGCAAGGAAATGCCACTTTCTTTAAGGATGCTATAACCCTTTCTTCTGTGTCTGTTTCATTGTGCAGCATTCTTTGTTTTTACAAAGGGAAGAGCCAATAGTGCTAATGACTGGACTGTCATTCACATTGCACTTTAACAGTGTTCTGTTTATCTGGAAATGAGAACAGCAGAATTACAGATGGTGATGGTACTCAGATTTTTTTTCGCCAAACCATAGAATTGGACCAGGTAGGGAGAATGGAGAAGAGAGGAAACTACTGTTGTCACTAAGAGCTCTTCACTTTTAATCCTTGACCATATCGGTTGTATTCTGTAGCAGTTTCTCTGCATATGTTGTCTTATATGGACAAAGCAATACTAAACCTACCAAAACTCATTTCATGTGTTGCATTCCATTGCCTTCAGATTAAAGTTATTTTCTTCAGGCTGGACTAAATTATACACAGTTCCCAGGAGTGAAGGACACTGAATTAATGTACTGTGTCACCCAGCCCTGACTATAGAATATTTTTATCAAAGTCCAAGGCATTATTTGCTATTGTATTAAAAATTAATGCACGGATTGTCAAAAGGAGAAAAATGCCTAAGTAATCTAAACAAATTTTGTCTGGGCTTTGCACAGTTTAGAGTCACCTTAAGTGACGAGTTTTTAAGGAGAATGGTTGGAGTTGTATACCTATATGTAAATAGTAGTTTTACTCCTTTGTCTAATTACATGAGAGAGACTACCAAATTAAATAAGTAGTCTTAATAATTTATTTTATGTAAACTGTCCTTTTTAGAGCAAGGTTTCAGAGGAACACAAAAAGAGGTTAAATGCAAATTCCATCTTACACAAGGTCATGGGGCTTGGGAGATTCTGAACTTGTTTACTGACCTCTGTCAGTATGGTATATTGGGCAAAAATGAATGTAGTTCAGCTTAAATATAACTAAATTGAGCTTTGGATTTATATATACTTGAAATAGAATAGGCGCATGCAAATAACTATTTACAAATAGCACTACGTACACATAACGACTAACATAACATTTTAGCAGTGTGAACAAGGACATTAGCCAGCCATGTCATAATTCAAGATTGGTACCATGCCTGGTTTGTGTTAATTAAAAGTGCAAATTTATTTTATATGGCACAAGAGTATCTGGAGAATCAACTGAAATTACCTCGGACTTTTAGGAGGATGGTAATGTTATCTGAGCAGAGTCCTTTTTTAAAATAAATATTCAGAACACATAGGAAATGCACAGTACTTGCGGCATTTGGCTTTCTCTTTCTGGATCAGTCATACAGGCTGGATACTATGAATCTAGCATGGGGCTTTCAGGTTGTGTTAACCCCATTTATCCCTGCACGCTGCAGCTCACCTGTTATTTACACACATAAGAAGGTTGATACTGCAGAACAAGGGGAGTGCTCTGTTGTGACACAGAACATACATATTCATTAGCCCTGGCAGTCCCTATGGACATATGTGGTGTGTCCTGATGATCTTAGTATGACAATAAGAACTGGAGCGGAGGAAGGGTAGATGGCCTTAATGGATTGAAAACGTATATGGAAAAAGGGGAGAGACAGAATGAGTAATGAAAGGCCATAAAGTAACAACTTTAAAGGTTAACTACAAAGTACTATTTAAAGTGATTAAAATTGTCTGAAATCATTCACAGAGGTGGAATAAACAAGATTACATCTGATTCAACATGGGAATATCAGTCGTCTTACCCACTAACCCTCAAACTGTTCCCCTTGCAATAGTTGATAGCACCTGACACTAAGTACTAAGATTCAGAGTATGAATCATTTGTATATTTTAAATTGTGTGTATACACATAGTTGTGCATTCTTTTGAATTAATTATGGTAGGATATGCACAAAATTTTGGACACTGCTTTTTACTTGATTTAGATAATTATTCAAAAACTTGTACACATATGCTTTTGTGAAACTACCCCCGGCAAAGAGGAAAACCCACAAATCTAAACTATTATTTTAAAATATATGGGTTTTATGTGACTGTGATTGTATATTCACTTGAATACTTTTGAGTATGGGAAACCTTATGACCCTCACAGGAGAAGAATAATTATTTATTTAAATTGTCCTAACCTTCGTGCATGCTTCCAGGATCCCTCACCTGAAGCTAAGTACTACCTTCCTAATTTATCTCTGAGTTTCTGCCCTTGCTTTCTTGTGGGCCTTATTTAAAATAGAAGAATTGTTGAAGGATAGGGAAGCCTGGCATGCTGTAGTCCATGGGGTTGTTAAGAGTCAGATACAACTCAGCAGCTGAAAAACTAACATCCTTCTATTTATGGTTTGCTTCAGGTATTAGGCTGTCTTGCTAATGTATTGAACACAAGACTGGTGGCCTAAAAGTGATNTAGGGAAGCCTGGCATGCTGTAGTCCATGGGGTCGTTAAGAGTCAGATACAACTCAGCAGCTGAAAAACTAACATCCTTCTATTTATGGTTTGCTTCAGGTATTAGGCTGTCTTGCTAATGTATTGAACACAAGACTGGTGGCCTAAAAGTGATATTTCTCTCATCAATGTAACTTGCTTTGCATAAGTGCTTATGCATTCATCCTCATAAATGCATTCATTCTCTTATATATGTGTCTTGAATGTTAAAAATGATGACCTATGAGACCCATACATACCAAGTTTCAACCTCATTATGAAATATTGGCAAATAAACATTGTTATACTTGGTCACATTTTGATGAATGAATATTTTGTTGCCATGAATAAAATGTAATGCATTTTAGGGAAACTGATTCAGATCATAAGCTATCCACAAATTTACTTGAAGCACAGAGTCTATGCCATTCTAGTCCAAGTCATGATGCCTGTAATATTGAATACTTGATTTTAAAGCCCAAAATGATGACATACATAATAAGATCAGTTGCTTATCCAGGTATCATCTACCCAACAAATTCCTATAAGAATTAAGTAGCATAAGTTTGGAGTAACTTAAAGTCTCATAAGTTGTACTAGAAGTTATAATTGACTATTACTATTAAATGAAGTATTGGTTTGTGGAATCAGAACCTATAGCATATTCAGGGAGCATATTAGGAATGGTAGAGACTAATGTGGAAAACAACTAGGAAAAGTGTCTAACAAATCAAAGCAAGCGGGGGGTGAACACAGAAATGGCAGCAGTCTGGAGACCAGTGTTTTTAAGGAATCATTTCTCATTTTACACTCCTGTACTAGTGACACTGAATCAGCAAGGAAAATATCAAACATTTTCTCTGTGCTTTGAGTGGGAGGGCAGGAATGCATCTAATAAAAAGAATTTGGAAAAATTTTAATGTAAAGGCACTACTTTTAAAGTTTTAAAGTACTATACTTGCTGGTTTTCAAGAAAATGTATTTAGGTGGAAAAACTGAAGCTTGAAGCCTCAGAGTGAAGTCATAATTTTAACTGCTTATGTGACCAGCAGATACTGTAGAAATATCTGATGTTGTAATAGGAAGTTGGAGTGTCATGACAAAGTAGAGAGGGCGTGCCATGTCTAGAGGGACCTCAAATTTGGCCAATGGTTGCCAGGCAAGAATGAGATCTAGTCTTATAAGATCAATCAGCTTGTCTTGAAAAAGTGGGATATATGGAAATACAGTTTCTTTTATTATAAAGTTGACTGATTTTTAAAACTCTGGACTGGCCAAACAAAACATAGTTACAGGTTACATGCTGCCTTCTTGCTGTCAGGTAGCAATTTCTCTATATTGGATGGTGACGTATTTAAACTATATTTACTAAGGACCATTTAGCCATAAATGCCTTTGTGAGTTTTAAAAAGGATTGCTTTATGCAAATAAGGTAGAGTAGGGGGAGGGAGTAATTTGCTGCAAACTGTATCATAATTTGGAGTCTTGAGGTATGAAAGTGTGATTTAAAGAGAATCTTTAACAGTATTGCTATATAATTAGAATGTCTTATTTTCAGACTGTGGGTTGTGAGATCATCCTTAACTGGTTTTAAACCTCTGTTTCTTACTTGTGGTCTCCACAGTGAGTCACAAACACCATTAAGAATAAATACTATACAATAGTTTGAATTTTTGACATCTTTTTGATTAAGAAGATCATGTTCTGTGTTTTGCTGAGTACGAAAGAATTTCTGTACCTTTCTTACAACCAACATACCCAGTAGAAAATTTACTTTTCAGTAGCTGTCCAGAAGTTGAAGAAAAAGTGATTTATAAATTCTAGGAGTCATTTTAGTTTTTCTTCTGTCTAGTCAGTTTTGTTTTGTTTTGTGTTTAATTCATCTCTGGCTTTTTCGAAATAAATGCATAACAAGAAACACTTGTGTAGCAGGTCACAGTTGGAAACAATTTTCACAAATATTGCTGCCTTAGGTAACCTTAGTAACAGTCCAGTAAGGTATATATGCGTGTGTGCCCAGTCATTTCAGTCCTGTCTGACTCTGTGCGACCCTGTGGACTGCAGCCTGCCAAGGTCCTGTATCCATGGGATTCCCCAGGCAAGAATACTGGAGTGGGTTGCCGGTGCCCTTATCCAGGGGATCTTGCTGACCCAGGGATAGAACCCGCTTTTCTCCTGCGGCTGCTGCATTGGCAGATGGGTTCTTTACCACTAGTACCACCTGGGAAGCCCCCTGATAAGGTATATGATACCATTATTGTCTATATTTAATGGCTAAAAAAACTTACATGATACACTTACATGATTTCACCAAGATTAGAACAAATACGGGAAGGCATGGATCAGGGCCAGTGGTCTAATTTTCACACTCAGGATATTCACTCTTGAGACAAAATTCTAGGACCTTTATGTTTTCTCCAGTCCATTATATTCCAACAATCCAGTAGTGCCTCCAAATAAAATACTGTGTTAGATAGTATTCAACCTCACAGTACTCCATGACAAGTGAAGTACTGAACTATAGTGGAGGCTGTCTGGACTGGGGACTAGGTCATTAGAAAGATCCCCTCATCTCTAAAATCCAAGTTTAAGAGACATTAGAATGTGAAATTATAAAGAATGCAGAAAGCTGGAAAAGTTTGTTGTCTGNTAACCAGGGCTTTCTGGCTCTAACAACCTGGACACTATGCTCGACAGGGTTTCTCTATTGACATCTGGGCCGTGAATTCTTTTCTGGTGGCTGGGGTAGGGGCAAGGTGCCCATTCTGTGCATTAGACGATGCTCAGCTGTGTCCCTAGCCTCCACTCACTAAATGTCAGTGGCACCCACTACCCACCTCAGTCACAACAAGAATGTGATGATGCCAAGTGTGCCTGGAGGTGAGAGTAGGAGTCCAGTGGAGGACCTCACCCTTCCTACCAGCCCAGAAGCTATGAAACCAAAAGCAGAGCTGCCTCCCTGGGGCGTCCAGAGATCAATGCCCCCAGCACAGTCTTGAAGACACAGGGGTATGGTTCCCACCTCACCACCATCTACAAGAGGACCACGCAGCCACAGAGCCTGACCACACCCCCAGCCTTCCTCCTCATGCAGAGTCTTGAGCATGTCCAGTACACCGGGACTCCAAGTCGCAGAAGGAAGCATTCAGCATGACTGAACACACAGCCACTATCCAGAAGGATTCAGAGAGTGCAAATAAGGAGGCTTTTTCTGCAGAGGAAGGTAACCAGGTATTACCTTCATGTGGAGCCGTCAGAGAGTTAGGTTCCACTCCTGGGTTCCACAGCTTAATGAAGAAATAAAGGACACTGTCCATCAACAGACAAAGTGATAAAGGTGTGCCATGTAATGGAGTATTAGCCATAAAAAAGGAAGTCTTCCATTTACAACAACGTGGAGGGATCTAGAGAGTATTACCCGTAGTAAAATAAGTCAAAGACAAATACTGTATGTTATCACTTCTCTGTGGACTCTCAAAAACAAAACAAGTGAATGTATATAACAAAAGAGAAATTCACAGCTCGAAAACATAAACTAGTGGTTGCCAGCAAGGAGAAGGAAGCAGGGAGAGGTGAGACAGTAGGAAAAAGTCACTTCTCAGTACCTCTTTATTGGTATGCTGCTAAGTCACTTCAGTTGTGTCTGACTCTGTGCGACCCCATAATACGGCAGCCCACCAGGCTCCCCCATCCCTGGGATTCTCCAGGCAAGAACACTGGAGTGGGTTGCCATNACTGAACTGAATATATATATATATATATATGCAGCTTTATATATATAATTTTATATATATATATATATATATATATATTATATATTTAGATTTCTTTCCACTGCAGGCTATTACGAGATATTGAGTACCATTCCCTATTCTATACAGTAGGTCCTTGTTGGTTGTCTATTTTATATATAATAGTGTCTACACTCTAATCTCAAATAATCATCTCTTACATAAAACTCTGCACTATTTGTTTCCAGATTTCCCTGATTATGCTTACCCACCCTTCCCAATCTAGCCCCTACTCTAAATCACAAACATGATCAAGCTATCTTGTCACATTTTTAAAATCTCTTAACAGCTATGCATGACTTGCCCTTACACTGAAGGTCTTTATAATCTTCCAGTTTGTAGTACACACATAACACTACCTTTTACCCTTCATCTCTCCCTTCCCTTCATCCCTGGAAACCATCAACTCCACTCCATAATTCTAGTCCTTAGGTGCTTGACTGTCCACATTCCATCTGCCTCAAACCATTTTTCCTGCTTTTTTGTCTAACTTCTTACAGTTCCTACTGATCCACCAGAACTGAGCTGAAACATTACCTCCTCCATGGAAACTTCCTTACGCATACTTATTCTTCCTCCATGCTTCCCATGGCATCCTAGAACAATGGTCACATGAAACAGTATCTTTGAATAAAGAAATGCTCTGAAGAGTGCAACGTTGCACACAGCTTGCACAAAGCATAAAGATGAAATAGCACCATTATTAAAAGCATCATTTGTTATCACAAGGATGTTAAAGCTTAAATAAGTACAGCAAAGACAGCAACAGAATCTTGAACAAGAATGTGTACTATTTCTCAGGCACTGGGCAAAGTGCTTTACGTAGTATACTTAATTCTCACAGTATTCCATTGAGTTTTACTGCTATCATCCCCACTTTATATATGAGAAAATGAAGGCTCAGAAAAGTAAATCTGATAATCCATCCAGATATGCAGTGCTGATGGCCATTTCCCCAGTAAAAGAGTCATCAGTATTTCCTTAGATGCTCAGGAAGGATAAAAATGTTGGGGTGTGTATGAGTCAAGTACATCACTCTTCATAAGCAAAAGTCAGACATCATATATAGAAGTTTTATTCAGTACTGAAGCAGGAAGCACTTCTTTTTCTTTGGTGCTCAGGTTCCAACTGTTTTTCATCAAGAAAAGAATATATTAGTTTAAGAAATATACACACTACATTATAGAATTCACAGCATTTTTTATCACCAGTTAAGAGTAACTGTATAAGAGGAACTGAGCCTTTGAAAAAATGGATAGTACTTCAGCAATGTGTGTATAAATATCTTTACAAAATGCTAAAAGTAACTAATGAATTATAGCATTTGGGTCTCTATCATGATCTGGAAAAGATGTTAGTTAAATAGAAGTTTGTGTGGGTGGATTTTTCCAGAAGTTATCTAAAGTTCTAAAAACTAACTTTATCTCAAGAGTTACATTTTCATTGTCCTACACACATACATACATACACACACACATCTGAAATTTTTTGACCTTAAACATCACAGCAGATGGTCTCAGCAGGCTGCTTCATGCTACAGGCCATGTACTTGAGCATTGATGCCTCGAGATGAACAAGATAAATGAGGTCTAAAAATTTGCCTCACCTATGCACCTTTATCATCAAAACTATGGGTGAGTCTCACCAGGAATTTTGAGTCAGCCTGCCTTTCAGTGAAAATGAATTATGAATGAGTTTATCAGTATCTCAGAATGAAACATAAATCTTTGAATCTAATGCAACCAGTTCTGATAGAAATAGAACAGGATAATTAAATAGTTAGTTTAGACATCTCGGTAGGGGATTAAAGACAAAAAGAATTTTTTAGAGGTTTGGGAGACTGTTGTAAGCTAATGACCACTCAAGCAAATATCCCAGTAACCTAGCAACAATCTACATTATCTTGAAGGAAGACCAGGAACATTCAAGCACCAACCACACTGAAGTCACCAACCCTGATAGCTAACACAGAAGATAATAGATATGGGGTATGAATCTTGTTACATGAAGTCAGGGAGTTAACAGTCCTTGAAGAGTAGCATTTCTGCATGTAGCCAAGATATGAATACATGTGAAAGGGAAAAAAAACTTGCTGAAAGGGGACATTATACCAAAACCTGAGATGAATTACCATATTTTGGTATATGTCATCACTGCTTTGCAAATATACATGTGATTTAAATAGCACATGACAGTTCCCACTAGATCATATAGGGTCAAAGGAGAAATTAATGATATAAGCCTTGACATCTGCACAAAAATGAGGAAGAAAGTGGTCTCACTTCCCCCTTTTTCCTTGATTATAAAGATGTAGCCCTCTGGGTTCTCTGGGCTGCACTCCCTTGCCTGCCTGCCTATATCTCTCTCACACATGTCCTGTGCTAATAAACTCACTTTGCCTATTACTTTCCCTCAGGCCAAATTCTGTCTGTACTGAGACAAAGAACCTGAGTTTCAGTCCTGTCACCAGGTGAAGCAGTTTCAGTTAAGAGGACAGCAGGGGATTCAAATCCCCTCCCAAGTCAGTGATCATGGGTTCAAGTCTCGAGGGGCATCTGGGTTTGAGTCCCATCTGAGAAGGAATGCAGTTTCAGCTCTGTATTTGTCTTAATGTCAGTTAATATTTCTAAAAAGGAACTTGACTACAATATTACCATTGCTGCTGTGTTCAAACATCTTTATTTTATTGAGACAAATACACTTTCAGCTTTTTGATAGCTGTCTCTTCCTCTCTTCCTGTGAATAAGTTTAATCAGGAAATCAGAAACCTCTTCAGTTTTATTCAGTTTAGTGAGGCCCTTCCCTCTGTTGTGGCTTTAAAATACTCCAAGTGTTTTCTAGCCAAGGTCAAGACGCAGCAGAATGATATACCTCAGCCATTCAATTTAAAAAAGAGAGAGAGCAAGAAAGAAACTGCATATCACAGTCCTATTGTCAGAGGCTTTCAGTGTGATGAAAACGTATTGCACACTGGTGAGCTTCAAAAGGTCACCGAACAGAAAGCTTTCTTCTTCCTGTTTGCCTGTTCAATATGGCATTGCAAGCTCATAGCATTGAAGTTCCAGCAATGGTATTTATTCATGTACTCCTCCGTTTCTTCTTTCTTTATCATTCATTTCTTTATTCAGAAAATTCCAAACCAGAGTGATCTCAGATCAGCAAATCAGTTCAGTAAGGGAGAAGCAAGGCTTCCATCTGAAATAACTGTTTTAAACAGTCACTACTCACACTTAAGCATCTGAATTTTAACAAGAGCTCCAGCTCCACACAAAAAATATCAGCTTAACTTCATCATTGTACTTTTCCTCTCTCTGTGCTCACAGGTCCCGGCTTAAGGAAAGACTGGAAATAACAAGGCATTTCATGAGAAAGATAGTTCTCATTTTTGATTTACATATGAAAGCTTATCCCAGAATGTTGGATCAACATTTGAGGCTGAAGATGAGCAGAGTGGCTCACGTCACACTTCTGAAGTGCTAGCCCAACCTCAAACATCCTTTGATCTGTCATGGCTCAGAAGTTCCTTGTTCCCTCTTTCTACACTCAGTTGCATTTTATCCAGGCTGCTCTGTGAACTCTTCATCCAACTCTTCTCAATACCTGCTGAAAATGAAAGGCAACAATTGACTTTTCCATGAGTCAAACTCCATCTGGTAAGGGTGCTCCCAACCCCTTTAACTCTGCTTAGGAAGACAGGTTCCTGCCTCCTGCTTTCTTTCCCAAGCTTAGCTGGAGGCATTAACTAAACTAAGAGGCTTCATAACTTTAATCTGATAGGCTGCCAGGACAGAATAGAAAGAGAAAATGAAAGTGAATAACTGCTTTCCCACGCAGCAGGAAAGTGGACAGACTCCAAGTGTGAGAAAACTTCCCTGGTTGGCTAGAACATTCACATCCAGCAAGAACAGTTTATAAGCATCCTAAGAACAATTGCCATTGTCATATGCCAAACCATGCATGACAGCCCTAGCCTTTTGTTATAAACTCTCCATTGGCCACATTGTAACTAGGAATTCATCTCTAAATTCCCTCCTTCACTGCAATCAGCCTTTGCAAAAAGAGGGCTATCTGCCAGGGCAGCTCTGCCTGTGAAGGTAACAGGATCCCCTAGGCGGCAGGAGATGGCATCACCCGACATCCAAGTGCCCTCTGAGGTGACTTTGGTTTTGGTTCTACACTATAAAATCTTCTAACCACCCAATCCTATTTCTTTCTTTATTTCATTTTCTGAAACACTTAAGGGGTTAGGGGGAGGCATGGTAATTGGAACTGCCAAAGGGCATAAATATTTCATTACAATAAGACAAGTCACAATTCATTTGCCTCATTTCACACATAATAGCTATGAATGTCAATGCATCTCATTGTTTTTATTTTTAGAAACAAAGAATTAAACCTTGTAAAATGCCTAAAGCATGGCCATGACCTCCGTATGGATAAAAAGTTAAACATCCTATAGCAGTAGTTCTTTGAGTATCATACACATTCTCCTCTTTCAATAAAACTTATTAACATGACCTGAGAAGGCATTCTGAATTAGTAAAATGTTTAATATTGGCAGACTCTTTCTAGAGAATAATGTGTCTGGAACTAAACTAATAGAAGATTGCCTAATGAATTTTCTGGCTTCATTGAACAGATATGATTTCCTACCAGCATATCTTTTGTCTCAAATGTAAATATTTATTTATAATGTACTTAAGGAAGCTTCCAACATTTATTGACACTACGTATTCAACAATAACACGGTAAGAGACAGCATCAAGAAAAACTCCAAGATGTGCTCCATCTAATAATTTAAAAGCCTGACACAGGGTTTGTGCAAACCAAACTTCTCAGCCCACATTTAATGTGAGGAGTAAGCTAAAACTGGAGATGCAAAGAATTATATAAGATAAATCTCTCCAAAAAAGTTTTTAATGTAATCTAAGACTTTCACACAAAAAAATACTGCATTACTCAGTGTTCTCTAGAGAAACAGAACTAAAATGATACATATAAAAATAAATAAGTAAATATACATAGATTTATTATAATACATAATTTATATGGTATATATTCCTTTTACTATTATTACAATGTATAATTATTTTGTCACTGAAATTAGAAGATGCTTAGTCCTTGGAAGAAAAGCTATGACAGTATATTCAAAACCTAGACAGTATATTCAAAAGCAGAGACATTACTTTGCTGACTAAGGTCCGTCTTGTCAAGGCTATGGTTTTCCCTGTGGTCATGTATGCATGTGAGAGTTGGACTGTGAAGAACGCTGAGCACCGAAGAATTGATGCTTTTGAACTGTGGTGTTGGAGAAGACTCTTGAGAGTCCCTTGGACTGCAAGGAGATCCAACCAGTCCATTCTGAAAGAGATCACTCCTGGGATTTCTTTGGAAGGAATGATGCTGAAGCTGAAACTCCAGTACTTTGGCCACCTCATGCGAAGAGTTGACTCACTGGAAAAGACTCTGATGCTGGGAGGGATTGGGGGCAGGAGGAGAAGGGGACGACCGAGGATGAGATGGCTGGATGGCATCACGGACTCNCAGTTATTCTGTTCTCTGCTTCTGGTTTCATATGCAATATTCTTTTAGGCTGAAAATCATCTGAAAAGGATTTTTCAAAAAAAGTCTGGCTTTGTAACTCAGTGATCTCCACCAAGCTATTTAATTAACCTGGTCTCACGTTTTCCTATTACCCAAATTATCTTTCAACTTCCAGTTCCAGAGTGGTCTTGGGACCTCCCTGGCCATCCAGTGGTTAGGACTCTGCTCTCCCAATGCAGGAGGCACTGATTCCATCTTTAGTCAGGGATCTAAGATCCTGTATGTTGCATGGTACAGCCAAAAATTTAGAAAAATAAAATGATATGACCTTATTTATTAAATTTTCTACAGTTATTTCCCTTTTCTCTTGAAAGAGGCAAAATCGATTCACAGTAGCTATTTTCACAACAGAGACACTAAAGATGATTCTCTGTGGAGGCAGCCCACAAGAATCTGCAGAGCTTACACTAGGAAACTGTTCCTACTTCTCAATCACACCACAGCCCAGGGTTACTAACTACTTAAAAATGCTCGTACACCAACCAAAGATCTGTGACCACCCTGGATACAAGAGTCAATGGGGTGTCACCCACACAAGCAGGGCCAGTTACACTGTGTGAACGTAAAACTGAATTCCTTCTCTTACCCGTTATTGGTAACATTCAGGATTTCTTTTTTATAACTGGACCAGGAGTCAGACCTGCTATTACTAGTGGTCAGCATGGCCCCCAAGGAAGCTTTTCTTGCTTGAGAGGGACTCATGTGCACATAGCCGTCAAGGTCCTTTGGGTGAGCAGCTGATGGCAGGTGGAGATGGGGTGGGGGCAGTGCACAGTCTTGCTCTAAACCTGTGCTATTTGCTTTGAGCCACACAGCTGGCTGCCAAGGAATTTAGGTATGCTTTTAAATGTACCAATTTACAAAATTAAAAAAGAAAAAAATTAATGTACCAATTTAGCTTGAAAGCTTCCATTTCCTGCACACCTTTATTTTAAAAGGCAGAGCTCAGGCAACTAAAATGTTATTGGGGAAAAAAAAAATGTCTCAGTATCCTGCACACCTTTATTTTAAAAGGCAGAGCTCAGGCAACTAAAATGTTATTGGGGAAAAAAAAAATGTCTCAGTACCCCTTGGTTTGTTTATTTGCCTGTATTTTATTTTCATTTTTGAGGAAATGGCTCACAAAAACAACAAATCCACCAATACAACAGCAAGCTTGATTACATGCCTGAAATGCAAGGTACACTTTTCTAAGTCACACTATTTTTTTCCCCTAATCTGGGAAAGGCTGTTTTACAACCATCAAATATACATAAAAAGGGACAAACAACTGCTTCCATTACAAGCAAAGTACAGTTTATAAGGATGACAGTGCAGAAGCAGGCATCACTTGGCCCCAAATCTTATCTCTTCTTAAAGGCACATCATTGTTGAGCTGAACACCATCACTGGCTCTGATTCCCCTGAGTACTCCCAAGGGGCTCCCCAAACCACTGACTCCTCGGGGTCATGAGGTTTCTGCCCATCACATCCCAGACCAACTCAGGGCAGCAAATGACAAACAAAGCCTCGAAAGCAAACAGGCTCAAAATACCTGATAACTGATGAAACTTAGTTACAATGCCCTTCTCGTGTTCATCAAAGAGCATCCTGTCTTCTTCATTCTCGAACACGGCTTTCAACACCACCAGGAAACTCCGAAGGTAGTAAGGATGGTCCAGCAGTTCTGGACCTGTGACCCAGGACACATCACAGCTTGACTTCTTCTCCAAAGGCGTCTGATGAGTGATTTCATCCTCTAAGCCACTGTCAGGTTCTGGAGGAAGCGTTTGGCTGTTGGTCTGTATAGAAGCACCAAGTATAGAACTTGGAGGTTTTGCCTCCCAATGTGAGCCCTGATTTGTCACTGCTGAAACAATAGTCATTTTCACCTCTTCACAATGACTTGTCTCACATTTTTCAGTAACTTCACCATCTACTCCTTTGATACTCTCTTGCTTTGCAACATGGTGCTCAGAAGCAGACTTCCTATGCCCGAGAATTAAATTTGATGAAAACAATCCAGGCGCATCACCTGTGCAGGGGGTTAGGGTTGATTGCTCACATTCCCGGGCAGCTGTCTGGCCTTCAGCTTCTTCCACCTTAGTGCCTTCCAATGTATGTGCTGGGGTGCTCAGCTCCTCCTGAGAATCACTAGTAAACATATTCTCCTTTTGAGAGCTGTTCTCCAAAAGTTGATCCTGGCCCTCCACCTCCGAATGCTGATCAACCAGGCTCTTAACCCTTGTGTATGAGGACCTCTGTAGACTCTGGTAAGTGAACACCTCATTCTGATTCAGGGATCTTTTAGCCTTTACGTATCTTCTGGACAATTTAGAGGACAGGCTTCCCAGAGAAATGACTTTTACATTATGATGTCTCAGCTCGTCTTGATTTCTGCACACTGAGTCACCTTTACTTTTAAAGTAGGGGCTGGTCTGCTTTTTTTGGCCCATTTTTGCTGAATCACTTTGGCCAGGGGTTAAATTTATCGTTGATGGTGATGACCTCTCTGGCGTTATATCTTCTAAGGCAACATTGGTCAAATCTATGGTGGGCACGTTTGAACTTAAGCTGACGTGCCCGGAGCCTCCTGGAGTCATGTCATCGTGGTCAGCACACATTTCATCAAGGTGCCGGTTCAGGTCATATCTTGGCACCATCTTACTACAAATTGGGCAGGCAAGTTTAGCAGGGGGTGCATTGTTAAAAAATGAAATAATAGATTCATTTTTTTTAGTTTTGCTGCTTGATAAACTTGTACGAGGCCTTTTTTTTGAGGATTTGCCTACAGACATCATGAGTATTATTAGGAAAGCTGGGTGGGGACTTCCCTGGTGTCCAGGGGTTGAGATTCTGTACTTCTACTGCAAGGGGCCCAGGTTTGATCCCTGGTCTGGGAACTGGGAGCCCCTGCTTGCCCCAATGGGCAGCCAAGAAAAAAAAAAAAAAAAAAGCAAAGTTGGGTGTTGTTTCAAGTAGTAAAACACAAGGTAAGACCTGGGAAAGATACCAGTGGTTTACTTTTATTTCCCTGATTCGAAATCATAAAAAATGGGATCCTATTGGACTTCATGTTATTCATTTANAAAAAAAAAAAAAAAAGCAAAGTTGGGTGTTGTTTCAAGTAGTAAAACACAAGGTAAGACCTGGGAAAGATACCAGTGGTTTACTTTTATTTCCCTGATTCGAAATCATAAAAAATGGGATCCTATTGGACTTCATGTTATTCATTTAGTTTCTTCTTCCTATGAAACAAAACATGTGGATTAAGAACATATTCAACAACAGAGGCGGGAAAAGATCAACGATAGTATCTCACGGATGGGGCCTTGAACAGACCCTGGCCTTGGAAAGAAAAGCCCAAGGCCATCCTCTGGCTGTCCACGCGACCCCAGGGTGTCCCTCAGCCGCGGGGATAAGTTCTAAGACTCCTCTGTAAGATCTAAATCAGCCACCCTAAAAAGGGACATCTGACTAGCGAGGTCTTCGTTTAAAACCGCTGCACGAGGAACTTCTCGGGGGCAGAGCACGCCCATCCCGCCCGCACAGGCCTTTACTGAGAAGCGCCTCCGGGAGTCGCGGATCTGTCCACCCCCCCGCCCCGCCTCCCCGCGATCCCGCAGCTCCGGCCGCCGAACCCCCTGAGGCTAAAGCTCTGCCAGGCCAGCCCGCCCCTGGGATCGTGTGCACACCTGGGATACACACCTAGGAGGTGGACCTGGGGCTGCGCCGCCACGCCGGCCGCCCCCCTCCCTCCCTTCGTTCTGTCCCCCCAACTCGCTCTTCTGACCCTGCCGGCGCCAGCAGCCAACACTCCTCTCACAGCCCGCAACCGAGTTCGGCCCGACAGCTCCGCGCCTCCTAAGAGCTACGCGCGCCAGGCATTCCCAGCCGATTCCCGAGGGCTCGGCCGTCACAGACTAGGCCAGAGGAGGTTCGAGCAATCAATCGGCCTTCCCTCTCACCTTAAAGGCATCCAGCGGTTCTGGGAGGCTGAGCCCGAGGAGGTCGGCCCAGATTCCTCACCTCCTTCCTTTCACAACCTGACGGAGGCGGGCGGGCGGGAAGGTGGGCAAGTTGCTGTTCTCGGAGCATTCATTGACCAAGGAAGCAGCCTCCTGGGAGGAGACACAGGTGAAGACTCCACTTGGCCAGCAAGCGTGTGCTGAGGTTCCTGGAAGAGATGCTGTTTGCTGCCGGATGCAAGAGATGCCAACGGAGTAGGCAATGGTATCCCACTCCAGTACTCTTGCCTGGAAACTCCCATGGATGGAGGAGCCTGGTAGGCTGCAGTCCATGGGGCCGCTGAGTCAGACACGACTGAGCGACTTCACTTTCACGCATTGGAGAAGGAAATGGCAACCCACTCCAGTGTTCTTGCTTGGAGAATCCCAGGGATGACGGAGCCCAGTGGGCTGCCGTCTTTGGGGTCGCACAGAATCGGACACGACTGAAGCGACTTAGCAGCAGCAGCAGCAGCAGCAAGAGATGCCAAAACCTCAGGAGCACAGGAGTCCACCTTGAACTGAGCTCACCCCATCTCATCAAGAGCAAAAGAATAGTGGATCAAGGACCTACTGTGTAGCACAGGGAACTATATTCAAAATCTTGAGATACCCTACAATAGTCAAGAATCTGAAAATGTATGTATATATATATACATGCACACACATATATCTGTATCTACAAATCACTTTGCTGTTCACCTGAAATATTGTAAATCAACTATACTTCAATTAAGAAAGGTAAAAGAATAAATGTATTGGGTAATAGGGAATGGTGAGTTTGTATATTTTTTACATTAAAATGTAGTTTGTAAATGTAGTTTTTCTTTGTGCTAATAGTTTAATATAATGAGATTACATAATTTAACATAACAACTATGTGTAACAACACTATTACTGAAAGTTTATCAGCCAGCCCTTGAGTACAGATATCCTTATGTCAGAAAGTGAAGAACTAAAGAGCCTCTTGATGAAAGTGAGAGAAGAGTGAAAAAGTTGGCTTAAAGCTCAACATTCAGAAAGCTAAAATCATGGCATCCGGTCCCATCAATTCATGGCGAATAGATGGGGAAACAGTGGCTGACTTTATTTTGGGGGGCTCCAAAATCACTGCAGATGGTGACTGCAGCCATGAAATNCTCCAGTATTCTTGCCTGGAGAATCCCATGGACGGAGGAGCCTGGTGGGCTATAGTCCATGGGGTCGCAAAGAGTCGGACACAACTGAGCGACTTCACTATCACTATCACTATCACATTTTCAGTCTAAGAGTTACTAGGAAATGGACGAAGGAAGATTTCAAATCAAACAGATTAGGAGAGGTCATACTAGATACTGCTGTGTTGGCCTCTTGGCTTATGAGGGTGGGTACACAGAAGGAGAATGCTCTTAGTCTGCAGGACATTTCAATTGGTCATCACTCCCCTTGAAGGATAAAGGTAAGTAGATGCTGCATGGAGCCAGTTTTCAGTACCAGGAAGTTTATAGTCCCCCTCTCACTACTTTTTTTTTTTTTTCAGTTGAAGAATAATTGTGTGATACAGTATTGTGAGGGTTTCTGCCCTACAAATATATGAATCAGCCACAGGCATATGTATGCCCGTGCCTCTTATACCTCTCTCCCATCTCCCTCCCCACCCCACCCCTCTAGGGTGTCACAGAGCACCAGCTTTGGGTGCCCTACATCATACAGCAAATTTCCACTGGCTATCTCTTTTACATCTGGTAATGTATATGTTTCACTGCTACTCTCTCAAATCATCCCACCCTCTCCTTCCCCCACTGTGACCAAAAAAGTCTGTCCTTTATGTCTCAGATGTCTCTTTATTTAGTGAATGTATTTGCTACTGTCTACTTGAAATTTTGAATGTTCTGTGTTCTGCCATTTCCTACCTAGCAGACGATGAAATCTGTTGCATTATTAGGCTAAGGAGCCTAATTATTATTAGGCTAATAATTACATTATTGTATTTACACCACTAATGTTTGTTTTCTAGAAAGAATCTTGGTAAGTATAATGTCCAGTTTTTTGTTCGTTTGTTTGTTTTTTTAAGATAATGAAAGGTTTAGAAGTACAGTAGCCCAAAGGAGTGTAGTAGGTGTAAGGATGTCACGCAGGCCTGTGTGAGCGCTGTGCAGCTTTTAGAGCAAGCCTGCCATGCCTGCAGGTGTTTGCCTCAGGTGCCTGCCCTTAGGAAGTCTGAGAAAACCTGCAAATGAAGGCAGAGTCCCTACCGGCCAGAATTACCCTATGGGGACCTTGTAGAAGAGAGCAGCTTTTACAGACCTTGTGAACTTTGAATAGCATACGTATGTTAGGAGTGGGGGTGGGGCAGTCTTAGATTAATATTTCCAGGAATGTGTGCTAAAAGTACTTTCTAGAAGACCTGGTTTTTTATTCCCAATTTCCTCCTATTCTGCAAGTTTTTATGTCCTTCATTTTTCTGTGTAACCGTTTCTTTATCATTTTGAAGCTGTGAAAAAACTTGTAAGGATGCCACAGTTGTTTTGTTTCAAACTAAAGAGTAAAATAGAAGAAAGCAATGAGGCAGCAACTGGTTAGTAATTAAATCTAAGTTATAAAATGGTCAGTAATGATAAAAATGGAAAATGTTATCCAAATTGACCAGTTTTATGGGAAATATAGACTTGTTCAATTATAGATACATAAATTCATCCTATTACAATAAAATAACAAAATGCTTAGGCTTTTTACTATTGGAGAAGGAAATGACAAACCCACGCTAGTGGCTTTTTACTATAGTATCTGTCATCCTTGTGGACACTTATGTTAAGGTATCTTAAAAGCAATTTTCTATTAAATTACATATTTTAAAAACAAACACATTGCATTGTGAAATTTGCCAGCTGTTTTCTTAAGAATTTTATGATACTTTCAAAAATAAAATTGATGTTTTGGAAGAATTCTTCAATTATCTTGAACTGTTTTTCTTACTTTCCACTGTTTTCTGAATTTTTATTGTTCCTATTAAGCTCTAGACAGCAGTGGGAGTTATTGTGCTGGAGTCCTGTTTCTAATAACATTAAAATAGTATTGTTTCTGAGGTTTTTCTCTTCATGTTCCAAAGAGAAACCATAAAAAAGCTTTTTTTAAACCCATCTTATTATTTGGATGCCAAGTTAAATGACACGCATGTGCTACTTCTTACAGATAACAGCAGTGTAATCAAAGGGAGTATGATAGTTTGTTTAAAGAACATTTGGCTCTACATTTTTCTTCCACTGCACATCAGAACTATCACCACAAATAAATAGAGCAATAATGATGACAATGAAAAGAAGTTTCATTTTCATGACTCTTCGAGACCCCATGAACTGCAGCTTACCAGACTCCTCCATCCATGGGATTTTCCAGGCAAGAGTACTGGAGTGGGTTGCCATTGNACCACAAATAAATAGAGCAATAATGATGACAATGAAAAGAAGTTTCATTTTCATGACTCTTCGAGACCCCATGAACTGCAGCTTACCAGACTCCTCCATCCATGGGATTTTCCAGGCAAGAGTACTGGAGTGGGTTGCCATTGCAACTTCTCCGTGTTCTATTTCTAATTAGTATTAAAATTCAAGAAACTGAGGAAAAAGTTCTTTGTGCTCCTACAGGTCAGGACAGTCTCCTGAACACTGGCTTCTTGAGCTCCTACTAATATTAGGAACTAGTTTATGGTTTAGCTGTTATACTTTCAAATGCTATTAATGATTTTAAAGTACAATAAAACTCATGTTTCAGGGGATGTGAATAATTCTGTTCTCTTAAGGTTATTTAATGGAAGCTCAATCTTAACTTTTGCAGCCTTGCTTATTAGGTTGTTATTTAGTATGAATCAATAAATAAACTTTCAATTATCTTGGTAAGCACATCCAAAAATAGCATGAGAATCAAAAGGCAATGGTGTATCTAGTAATTGTTCCAAATAAATAATTTTGATAGGATTTTTGCTTAATTTCAGATGAAATAGAAATCTTAAGAAATTTAATTATTTTTGCTAGAGTGAAACTATGCAGTTAAACTATGCATTTTACTACCCAGTGAAAATGGCCAACTTGTTTTATTTAAATTTTATATTCCTGTCTCACAGTGACTATAACTTACCAAAAAACTTGTGCATATATTTTATAAGTGATTAATTTACAAGGAAAAATTCAAGCCCAATGGAGGTGAGAGTTGCCCTTTTTGTTTATTTTTTAAACTAATTATTCTAAAGCTAAAGCGGTCTCATTTTTTTAATAGACACTTTTTTAAATAGAAAAAAATCATGTTTGTTATGTATATTTGTTGAATAATGCCAATAATGGCTTAACTCAGCTAACTGAAAGGAAGCCAGACCTTTTATGGGTGTGTGTGTACGTGTGTGTATGTGTTGTGTTTGTGAAAAAAATTCCATTGCCTGTGACTCCTAAATTATTTTTGAGACCTTTGTTTCAAGATACTTATTCATGTTTCTTCTGTATCAATATAATCAAATTCTTACTCATAGCATATGTGTTTTCTTGTTTTCTCAACTCTGTATTTTGATAATCTTTTAAGGAAAAAAAAAATCCTAATAGAAATTCCCTGGAAATAATTTACAGGACTAATGAATTTGTAGGTCTTTTAGACAGTTCTACATTACAGTCACATTAATATTCTCTCATTTTTATAAGGCTTGAAAGTAAATCCCATGACACTAGAAGAATTTAGATACTGATTACTTGCGATTGGTTCCTGGTGATTTGCTCTTAATAATTTCCAGTTGAATTTAATGAAAGTATGATTCCTGAAATGCTGCTTCATTAAAATTGCATCTTTTCCCCTTTAAGTGTGGTCTCGGTCATTTCACCCATTTTGCGGTGTGTTTTCCTCCCCCTTATAAAGTAATGATTGAGAAAGCAGAAACAATTAAGAATATCACTTTAGTTCCTCCTAGAAGACTCCCCTGCACTGCCCCCCACCGACACAACCCCGAGTTCCTCTTAAGTGAAATGATGCAAGCTACACTTTATCAGGACTTTATAATATATTCCTTCCAATTGATGAGATTATTTTTAAAAATACAGTTTTAAAAGAGAAACATGATGATTTGGGGGGAGATGAAGAAAAGTAAAGAATCTATTGTGTATACAAGAGAAGTAAGGTATTTAGATTTTTTTTACTAAATTCATTATATATTCATATATATGAAGCTTGATTAAGTTATACAGTGCAGCATTCAGATTTAATTTAACTGAGATGGTGATTTACAAATGAATATCTGCATGGATCCTTTTTTAAAATCCAAATGCAAATGAGTACAATTGCAGTAAAATGTATTTGCAAATGAATCCTGTTACTTTATTCATTTATTGTGTAATTACTGCAATCCTTCCCACCTTGTTTTCAGTATTTCTTAATCATTAAGTCGGAAGCATGACAGCAGTGCCAGCCCTGGCATGATTCTCTTTGACTAAAACCTTGTAAATTAACACAATTAGCACAGCATCATCCTGCTAATTAACTTCCAGTGTCTGGTGCAGTGGTTTTGCAAACAAGGAAGAGGGAGTCAGAAGGGAATCAACATGCCATTCTGTTACCAAACTCTGTGCTCTGTTCAGTTTAGCTCAGTAAGTCAAAGCTGGCCATGTCAGAAGCCAGAGTCAGGTAATGAAGAGCTAAAGGGGTTGGAGGGGGAAAGCGTAAGGGGGTAGGAGCTGTCAGCATAGACTGCAGTAATTCAGAAGGGAGCTGATGCTTCATTTAGACCAGACCTCCTCCTTATCAAGGAATCGCTGCCAGAGGGCACAAGAGAGTTTGCAAAATTCACTTAGGGTAATACAAAGGAGATTAAGGAAGCCTGCTTAATATAGCTGTATCAGAATAGGAAGTGTTCCAATCAAGAAGAGATTAGGAGGAGTCAGCACTGGGAAATAGAACAGGGTTCCAGTGCTCTTCTGTAACTAAGTATATGAGAGTCCTCCAGGGTACATTATAAATCCCTTTGGGTACTGGTTCCCTAATGTGGGAAGTAAGGTAATGTCAAAGGTCTCTCTGTAAACTGTAAAATTCAAACGCTTCTCTAACTCTGCTTCATATTTTCTCTCTCTTTTAGAATATATTTATCTATTTATTTGGCTGCATTGGTTCTTAGTTGCTGCACTCAGGATCTTTCATTGCCCTGCACTGTGCATGCAGGCTCAGTAGTGTGGTGCTCAGGCTTAGTTGCCCCACAGAGTGTGGGATCTTAGTTCCCCAACTAAGGATCAAACCTGCATTCCCTGCATTGCAAGGTGGATTCTTAACCACTGGGACAACCAGGGAAGTCCTTGCTTTGTATTTTCTCTTAAATGAGAAAATAGTCCTGTATAGTTGGCTACATAGTCACCTTGCTTCACTTAGTAGCAGAAGATAGAGTTACATACACGTAGCATCTCATTTTCTAGTTGTGCTGTTCGAGTATATGCCACTACACATAAATGTAAAGAGTCAGAATCCAGATTCTCTCTGTTCTTATCTTCCCTTTTACCTGCTTCTTTCCTATCTCCCCCTTACTCTCTTCATAAATATATATGAATATATATATACATATATATATATATATGTATATATATATTCTTCCCTCTTAGTACTTTGGAAGCTGTAAGGCAGAGGGAAAGATGATAACAGAAGGAAGGAGAACACTAGCTAGAAGACCGACAGACAAGTGATGCTTTTTTTTTTTTTTTTTCAGAGTTTCAACAACAGAACTGAGAGGCAGAAAGGAGCCAGTTGTAATTCATACCGAGTTGTAGGCTTTGTGTGATGAAAGCGGTGGAGCGCTGCCTGGGAGATTGCTTTGCTGCACTCCACGAAGCAGATTTGAAACTGTCGTGGACCACTTTAGATGAGAGTTGGATTATGGAATGACCTGCTATGTCTGTGTCATATTGTTCTGCACAGGGAGCATTACACTGTGCTAACTAGGTGTTCAGTACCAAATAAGAGAGGTATCCTAGATGTGATCTGTCAGCTGTGTCTCATTTTTATATTGGTTAAAATATAAAACAGAAACTGTGGTGTGAAGAGGCAGAATAGCTAGATATGGCACATGTTAATACTATCACGTGCTAGATGTTTCAAATGTATGCATATTATATATTGTGAGAACCTGTGATTGAATTCTAATTCAACAGGGATGTGTGTGTACATATATATGTGTTTCTGTGTGTGTGTAGCAAGTAACTCTATGGGCTTAGCAGAAATAAATTTGCTTATTACTCAAGAATGAAAAAACTGTAGGTCTTCTGCAGAGTTTTCATTTAAATTCCGTTTACTTTTTAATCCAGGGCTGAAATTCAGTCCCTTTTCCAGATGTGTTATAAACTGTGGAAATCCTTTATAATGTCACTATCGTTGGTAGAAAATAATGGATAACAAAAGAAGTTGGGTGGAAAAACTTTAATAGTTCTGATGAGTATCTAAATAAATTAACCTTCTCCCCCCAAATCTTCAGGCTTGAAGATGCAGTGGACGCCGGAGCACGCTCAGTGGCCCGAACAGCACTTTGACATCACCTCCACCACTCGATCTCCTGCCCACAAAGTTGAAGCTTACAGAGGTCATTTGCAGCGCACGTACCAGTACGCCTGGGCAAACGACGACATATCTGCTCTGACGGCATCCAACCTACTAAAAAAATATGCAGAGAAGTATTCTGGCATTTTGGAAGGCCCTGTGGACCGACCCGTACTCAGCAACTACTCAGATGCACCATCAGGACTAGTGAATGGTCGGAAGAATGAAAGTGAACCCTGGCAGCCTTCCTTGAATTCAGACGCTGTTTATCCCATGAACTGTGTTCCGGATGTTATCACTGCCAGCAAAGCTGGAGTCAGTTCAGCCCTCCCTCCAGCAGATGTCTCTGCAAGTATAGGGAGCTCTCCTGGGGTGGCCAGCAACCTGACAGAACCTAGTTATTCGAGTAGTACCTGTGGAAGCCACACTGTACCTAGTCTTCATACAGGGCTCCCGTCTCAGGAATATGCCCCAGGATACAACGGCTCGTATTTGCATTCTACTTACAGTAGCCAGCCAGCACCTGCACTTCCTTCACCTCATCCTTCTCCTCTGCATAGCTCTGGGCTCCTACAGCCGCCACCCCCACCTCCTCCGCCACCAGCCCTGGTCCCAGGCTACAATGGGACTTCTAACCTTTCCAGTTACAGCTACCCCTCTGCTAGCTATCCTCCTCAGACTGCTGTGGGGTCGGGGTATAGTCCTGGGGGTGCACCCCCTCCTCCTTCCGCATATCTGCCTTCAGGAATTCCTGCTCCCACCCCCCTGCCCCCCACCACTGTTCCTGGCTACACCTACCAGGGTCATGGTTTGACACCGATCGCACCCTCAGCTCTGACAAACAGTTCGGCAAGTTCTCTTAAAAGGAAAGCTTTCTATATGGCAGGGCAAGGAGAGATGGATTCCAGTTATGGAAATTACAGCTATGGCCAACAGAGATCTACACAGAGCCCTATGTACAGAATGTCCGACAGCAGCATTTCAAACGCAAATCGGGGGAATGGCTTTGACAGAAGTGCTGAAACATCATCCTTAGCATTTAAGCCAACGAAGCAGCTAATGTCCTCTGAACAGCAAAGGAAATTCAGCAGCCAGTCCAGTAGGGCTCTGACCCCTCCTTCCTACAGTACTGCTAAAAATTCATTGGGATCAAGATCCAGTGAAGCCTTTGGGAAGTACACGTCGCCGGTGATGAGCGAGCATGGGGAGGAGCACAGGCAGCTCCTCTCTCACCCCATGCAAGGCCCTGGACTCCGTGCAGCTACCTCAGCCAACCACTCCGTGGACGAGCAACTGAAGAATACAGACACACACCTCATTGACCTGGTAACCAATGAGATTATCACCCAAGGACCGCCAGTGGACTGGAATGACATCGCAGGTCTCGACCTGGTAAAGGCTGTCATTAAGGAGGAGGTTTTATGGCCTGTGTTGAGGTCAGACGCGTTCAGTGGACTGACGGCCTTACCTCGGAGCATCCTTTTATTTGGACCTCGGGGAACAGGCAAAACATTATTGGGCAGATGCATAGCCAGTCAGCTGGGGGCCACGTTTTTCAAAATCGCTGGTTCTGGACTTATTGCCAAGTGGTTAGGAGAAGCAGAGAAAATTATCCACGCCTCTTTCCTCGTGGCCAGATGTCGTCAGCCCTCAGTGATTTTTGTCAGTGACATTGACATGCTTCTCTCCTCTCAAGTGAGTGAGGAACACAGTCCAGTCAGTCGGATGAGAACCGAATTTCTGATGCAGCTGGACACTGTGCTAACGTCGGCTGAGGACCAAATCATAGTGATCTGTGCCACCAGTAAACCAGAAGAGATAGACGAATCTCTTCGGAGGTACTTCATGAAACGACTTTTAATCCCACTTCCTGACAGCACAGCGAGGCACCAGATAATAGTACAACTGCTCTCACAGCACAATTACTGTCTCAATGACAAGGAGTTTGCACTGCTCGTCCAGCGCACAGAAGGCTTTTCTGGGCTAGACGTGGCTCATCTGTGTCAGGAAGCAGTGGTGGGTCCCCTCCATGCCATGCCAGCCACAGACCTTTCAGCCATTATGCCCAGCCAGTTGAGGCCGGTTACGTATCAAGACTTTGAAAATGCTTTCTGCAAGATTCAGCCTAGCATATCTCAAAAAGAGCTTGATATGTATGTTGAATGGAACAAAATGTTTGGTTGCAGTCAGTGATAACTTCTTTAAAAAAAAAAATGTGATGAATGTTGGCGCGCGCGCACACACACATAAAGCCTGCTACATAGGGTATACAGCCCCTTTCCAGTAGTGTTTAAATCGCAAAGGGTACTGGGGAAGAAGACGATTAAGTTGCATCTTTCGAGTCAGGGTAGATTTGGAGAAAGAAGACATCCAATGAGACCTTCGGATGTGAAAGCCCCAGATGACAGAAAGCATCTGCCGATGCTCAGTTCGGTTCAAGCTAGACAACGCTCACCAAGGAGCAAGGTGCAAGTGTGTTGATTTCAGAAGGACGTGAGCCTCGTGTGTTGATTCCATTCTGCTGTTCTCGAGATTTAGTTGCTGTCAAGTGCCTGGAGTGGTGCTTTATTTTTTGTTTGCCTCACAATTACATTGGTGGCATGTGCTAATATAAAGAGCTTTAACTTCAAACATTATTGGACTAAAGAGATGAACGGTTGTGTTTCGACAGAAAACCAGATTTTTGCCATTTTAAGAGCAACAGTATTCCTCAATCCTGTCTGTTCTGCAGTATTAAGCTAAGAACAGGTAAAACAGGGTAACGGTAATCTGGACCTTAATTTCTGCAGTTCATTTCTTTTAATGTTCTTGTCTGCAAAAACTCAGGAAAGTGATTGTGTTTTGTACAGTACCTCAAAGGAATGTGTTGAAAGCACTATGTACTGCTGAGAGTAATGGGATAGGCTTCAATGTTACTTTATATTAAAATGTATGTTTACCTCAACAATTGGAAAATAGCAAGGAAAATTACTTTGAATGTATCCGGAAAAATACTGACACGTGATACAACTGAATATTTACAATTTAAAGTAAAAATGGAAGGATTTTTTTTAAAAGGTTCTTTCACTAATTATGGGGAATTAACCAGAGCAGAATAATTCTTTATATCCATACCTGCAAGAGTTCTTCGTACATTGCTCCTTGATAACGAAGTGAAAATATTCTTAAAAGGTACACTGGTTAATGGAAAGCTGTTTACTCAGTTTGTGTTAGTGTCTGGAGCAGTCAACCACAAGACCTGTTTAGGACCCTGAAAGTCACAGTACCTAAAAACTAGGACTGTCTTTTTCCTGAAGAGGTGGTAATGGTGGTGGTGGTGGTAGTTTGCAAATTCTCCCTGAAAACTGCTGGAAACGGTGTCATTCTCTTCACTAATCTAGCTTATAGGCTTGCCATGCTGTTTGACAGAATGCAGAAGATAACAGCCAAAACAGACAAGCAAACAAACAAATAAATACAGAAAACAACCAACCAACTTCTATATATCCACAAAGAATATGTCTGCATCCCCTCTCCTTCTTTTGGACTCCTCTCTTGTCAGTGCAATTTTGCTTCTCATTTTGAAATCTTCTGGGCTGTAGTGCTCCCACATTCATTTCTACCTCAGTNCAACCAACCAACTTCTATATATCCACAAAGAATATGTCTGCATCCCCTCTCCTTCTTTTGGACTCCTCTCTTGTCAGTGCAATTTTGCTTCTCATTTTGAAATCTTCTGGGCTGTAGTGCTCCCACATTCATTTCTACCTCAGTTTTGTTACATTTCTCCTGGAAAGTCAAGTAGACAGTTGGAAGTAGACACACACACACACACACACACACACGTACGTGCACACACACACATGTACAAACACACCAACAGATACAGCTTGCCAAATGTGTTACTTTGTTTTCTTTCATCTTTTCCTATAAATCTAGTTTCCGAAAAATACCAGTCTTCATGCTCACTTCCACCTGGGCCCACCCCCACTCCAACAGTGTATGTAGCATTTTTCTTAGTTTCCCACTCCTTTCCTGCTCCCAAAGTTGTTCTTTGTATCCTTTAATGCTTTATGTGCAACTTTACATTGCTAACTGACTGATGTTCGTTCGGCAATGCCTCTGAACCGACACAGAGTAGGCCATAGCCTCCAAAGCCACCGCCCGTGCATAAGCAGTACAGCCTGGCTTTTTGAATGTATTTTTCCTGTTTTTATTTTTTATTTTATTTTATTTTTTTTAGTTGAGAGATGCAGTAACAAAACTGTTGCAAAGCACTGGCATTTTATGTATTCAAAAAGTGATGTACATTTTTACAGACTAAATAAATGCAATGAGAAGCCCTAAGAAAGGTCTTTCTGTTATTGTTTTGTTTCCCTTCCATATTTCTTTTTTTTTAATTTTTACTGATTTCATCTACAATGTCAAATTCTCTGAAATGCTTAACATAGAGAAAGCTAATGAAGGACATCATATTTCTGAGATTTTATGATGCTTGATCATTACTCCCCTTTTTTCTTATTTTTCTTGCTACAAACTGAGCAGATGAACTAGAATTAAATTTACTATGATTTTCTATCAATTAAACCTGTTCTTACATATAAATATTCCATATTAAAAAGTAGTGCCTTTCATTAAGGATACAAAAAGTAATATTCAAGTACTTCCTCTGCTTTTCACAAGTGAATAAATACTACAATTGTGTTCTGGCGCTACCCTGCACACATCCCTTATTGTAAGGAAATTCTAATATCCCCATTAACTTGTAGGTTCGTATTGATCTCACTGACAAGTTTACTTTTGCACAGTGCTGACCTATTTTCAGTCATTTGGACGTCACATTTCATTTCTGCCAACATGCTGTGTTCACTTGAAAGCAACTGGCAAGTTTTGACAAACCCAGTCTTATTTAGACAACTCTGGAAAATCCAGTATTGACCCACATTTCTGTGGCTAGTAAGAGTTAATGCCAAATATATGACTGCACTATTGTGTTTTACACTCATTTATAAAACTGAAAATAAAGTCATGCATATTGGCTTTTAGCTTTAAATGACTTAAAATTACTTTTGAGCTATGAGTGGTCAAAATCCATGTATTGAGGCAGAAGCTGAAGTTGTGTGTGAATTTCATTTAGCCTAATGAATACTAGGATTTGATCTCTTAGGAAATTGGGCATGCTGAAGAAATGAAGATCTGTTGAGGGAGATAAGGCTGACCTTTGAGAAAGTAGTGCTCTCCTGTGAGTCTTTGATTATTCGTGGCAGCATTTTGAGCTCATCTATGGACTAGCCAAATAATGAGCTCTATTCTGACCATTCTTTCTTGAGCTTGGAGTATGGGGTGGGATACCACATCTTGAGAATTGAATGTGTACAATCAGTGATGGTACAACTGAGTAATGGGGCTTCATAGTCTTGGCCTCTTTGACTGCTAAGAATTTGGAGAAGGCTACTAATGAAGGTAAGGTAATGAGCCAGTCCAAATCTCTTGCCGTCTGGCCAGGGGATTTGAGCCAGTCTACTTAACAGCCCCTAATTTCTTTCTTCACAACTGCAGTAACATTTCCAACAGGGACAAAAAGGAAGTGAAGGAAACTACTTCAGTAGAAGGATCAATAGAAATTCAAGAGGTAGTTCATAATGACCTTATGTGTGACACAAATGGGAATACTCTACACTTCTGGCATGCTTCTCACCAAAATATTTAGAACAGTAGTGACAATATAGAAAACTTTGCTGACTGAGCTGATCAATGGAATGTGAAGGCGGTATACTTTAAGGCTATTTACTTTCACACAGAATGTTTATCTATTAGTCAGTTTGTATTCTACTCAAATGCAGATAGACGGGTATAATGTTTTCTTGTGCATTTGAAACCTATCAAGGAGAAAATAAACCATTCCACCCAAATACATAGGCCAAACACCATCTGGGCCAGTGATAAAAACTATCCAGAGGCTATGCTATATGAAATACCAAGGTCAATTTACATCGGTTGCATAGTACTTGGCTATGCAGTTTTTGGAAGAATACATCCAAAAAAGTCCAAATTAATTCCCACAATAGTTTGTTGTAAATTTAAATATATTTGTGGGTTGGAATATATGTTTTTGAAGCATATAGAATTTATTTCTCTGAAAATGTGTCCAACTCCAAACAGTTTATAATCTCATTCTCATGTTTTGTTTTTTTTTTAAACAAGAATTGGGTATCATGATCATTGAAACTATCTTGCAAAGTGAAAGGGACACAGTTTGTTGAACTATTGAGGCCACGAAAGTTCTAATATATATACATATATATATATATAATTAGAGTGTATGTTTGTGTGCGTGTATGTGTGCTGTTTTCACCACCAACTATTTGAACTTTAAAACTATTTTACATTACTCGGAAACAACTGGTTACTTCCTTTCTTCATACATGCAGAGATATACATGACCACTTTACAATTCGAAGCATTGCAGTGCTTTTTCTTTTGAAAAGTAAAGCCTTCGGTTGTTGAATCACCTGCTGATTTTCATATGAAGCACATTAGCAAACATGGAGCTATTAGTGTTTCAGAATTCAAAACCAGCTGTACTTGTGACTAACTCACACATGAACTGAAACTCACAGTCTGCTAAGACCTCTGGTTGACATTCGATTTTGAACCTGCCAGATGCATTTGTGTGAACCAGGGATACTGCATCTTTAATGAACAAGTCTCTTCTCTTTCCCCTGTTTTTAAATACAACACAAGCTGTGTAGCACTAGGTACTGCAATTGTCAAAGACAATTAGACTGAAAGCAGGAAAATTTCACCTCCCTGTCTCAGTGATATGTAGAATGTCGGCAGCATGGGTCAGCCTTGCCACAGAGTTGTGTGAGAATATATGAATCAGTCCTATAGAATGTTAAATATTTATAAAATGGTTCTGTAGTACACCAAGCTTGGGAGCACATTCATTCTTTGTGTTGTCCTATGATACTAAAAAAGCTAAAGTTTATTTTCAGGCTTAAAACATTCTCATTCCTCTCCCCCACCTTTTTTTCTCCCTCCCTCCCTCTCTCTGTCTCTCTCCGTGTGTGAGTGTGGGTGTGTTTCCTTGTGGATTATATACAGTTGCTAGAGAATATTCATTTCTATTTTTTTTCTTTTTTCATCTGACGTATATTCAAACATTGTTCTTTATAACCATTTCTACCTCATTGCTACATATTGTACATGTAGTATTTATTTGTTGTCTTTTTTTGAATGTCATGCATTTCGTAAGAAAAAGACTTGTCCTTGAACTTGAACAGTCTACCTCAGAAAGACTGTCTTTACACTGAACAGTATTAGCAACCTGAACGATAAGACGCATTAGCGAAGTGTGGCAGGGTAGATAATGCACGAGTACTTGGGATATTGATGGACTTTTAATTGTACTCATAACACAAGACTGCTTAAAAGAACTTAAAAGAAATTATGCACTGTGTAGGTCTTCATCAATGTCCCATCTGGGGCATAATATTCAGAATACAGCTTTATTTTTATGTGCCCATCTCTGAGAAATGTGTTAGCATTCTCAAGTATTTTACACTGGCAAT